>CM053783.1:595621338-595739273 GCA_028749045.1 Cupressus sempervirens
ATATCAATAGCAAAAAAAACATTTTTTAGTTACATTTACAGCCGCAGTCAACAAAAGACAATACTCACAGGTGTATGTCGTGAGTTGCTTATTACAACACATTCCTCAACTATAGCAAGAAATCGCCAGTCAAAGAGTAGATCTCCATTTCAATGCATGGAAACAGCAAGAAAACAACGCCCAGGTACCATACTCGCCTCCAGCAAAGTCTACTCCAACCATGGAAGTAAGCAATGCGGCTAGGGTTTCAAAACCTTTGTATATGCGTTTTAGGGCTCGAGAGTGAAGCAATGAAGTTATGTATTTGTTGTTTCCATTTAACTTTTGCAAATTAAATTCCTTCTAAAGGAATTTTGGGTCCACTTTGAGTGACACGTTTTTTTTTTCTATTTGCTTTAGTTTTTGTCACAATATAACTTAAGGTTTTTCTTAAGTTTTATTATTCTCTTTTTTCACTATTGCACATTTATATTGTCAATTATTATTAAATTAATTGACCAATTATAAGTTAGTTATTTTAATAATAAATTAAAAATGCAATGTGAAACAGTTATTTTCATGTCAAGGTTAACTTAACTAGGTGATCACTCAGATCACCTATATTCATGGGGTCGAATTTGAACTTGGGGATAATAATTTAGGGTCCTTATAGTTAACTGAAGTGTTTTCTGGGTAATCATGAGCAATTCATAAGTTCTTCTATGACTTGGCACAGTTCATTAGTCACTTGTCATTCATTTGGATGAGTTTTACTTCCTTTTTTAGAGCCTTTTGTTATGGATTCGACCCCAAGGGATTGGTATTTAGTCTGGGTATTTTGATTGTAAGAGGGTTCAGTTTTGGAGAAGGAGAAAGCTATTGTGCCATTTTTATGGTCTTCTGCATTTATCTTTTCTGGATTGTATCATTGGGAGCTGATGTTTTTGGCCTTTGAAGGAATAATATAGCGAGCTGGATCTACTTTGGGACTCATTCTTTGTGTGCAAAATCAATGATTGATGTTTATTTTTTGTGTTCTTCTAAAGAACCTTTAAGTTTATGTCTCATTTCTGCATCTATTTGAGTTAGTAAAATTTTCATGGATAGGTCATAATTTGTGCGTCTTAATGAAAATAATATCAATTGTGGTTTATATCTTTTTGATGTTATTCATTTGACCACTGTTATGCAGAGATTTTCGTCAAAGTTGTATCTTATTATTGCCAGTATTCCTATCATTGTGTCACTGAAATATCAAAATCCCTTATCTTGTCCAGGTGCATCACCTCTTAGGTTTAAGAAAAATTTCATTCCGTACTTCCCATCCCTTTTCCTCACAAGTTTTACAATTTTTTTTTTTAATAGTTTTAGGTGAGGCATCACAGAACATCAAATAGGAACCAGCCTAGAATCCGGAGGTTCAATCACCTTTATAGTTTACCCACAAACTCATGATTGTTCCCATGTTATCCAGAGTTTCTAAGTGCTTTAGTGCTTAGTTATAGGGTGCAAATTCTGGAGTTAACAATCACATTGTTCTAAAAAATAGTCTTAAGATACAGTTTAGATCCAATTCCTAATTATAATCAGAACTGAAAATTCATATTAAGAATCCCTACAATTGAGATAAGCCTTTTGTAAACATTAATGTAGGAATAATAACAATATAGATGGTTATGGAGATAGACTAAAACATCTGAACGTTGAAGTACAGTTTGGAAATTAGATGGGAATATTTTACTAAAAACTCATATCTTATGCCTTACCACAGATCACGAACATATTCAAGAAAGAACTAGACCTGCAAATTACTCCATAATAGTCAGAATAAAAATATACCAAAAAAGATACAATCCAGCTCTGGGATTTATTTCTCCATCCCTGCTGAGATAAGTTACCACATTCGAACCTTAATAAAGGAATTTAATAAAGACAGACCAAGAGAATGTCCATAACAACTGAAAACTCCCTAAACTATTAGACCATACCATATAGATTTACTACTACCCTGATCTCTAGAAATCTTTGCCTTTAGATAGTTTTCCTACCATCAGAAACTTTCCTATGCCATTCTAGAATACCCTTTTCCATGTCTGGGCTAAGAAACTTCTTACTTTAATCAGTATTCTAACTAGATTCAACACAAATCTACATCAGACAGACTTAAATGATAAACATTCTAAAAGAGTATCCTTGCTAGAGATCCTAGCCTTTTTTTACCAACCTTGATATCAGAATATATAATCAAGCTCATGGGTTATGGAAGAAAACAATTAACCCAAAGATACATTAATATGAGAAAAAACATGGATTTATTAAAATATCCTTTGTCAACTAGAAAAAACATCCAACAACTATTTACCACCTATATTTACCACCTATCTTCCCATTTATGATCACAAATTACAGAATTGAAACTTTAGAACACCCGAAAAATACTATAACCTACTATATGGTCTACCTGCCTTGATTAGATGCTAGGCAGTCATACCTATATTTAAACTAAGCAATCAAAACACCATTCCTTAAAACTCTCCCATTGGGCTCTCCAAATTTATAAATTTTAGAACTAATATTTTGAGATTTTAATCCTTTATTCATGAATGTGGCCTTGATCATTTCCATCACACCCACATCCTTATCAATTAAAAGAAATACTAAACAAGAATATAAAAAATACATAGCAAGTGCTCCAGGGCGCAACATTTCTAGCAAACCTATTTACTCAAAAAAATTTGGAAATTTGATATGCCTAGACTATTATTAAAGGAAAACCCAAAATACTCATAATTACTAAAAACTTGAGCCTATAAGACAAAATCGAAAAAATAGTACCGACCATGTAATGTTATACAACATACAGATGAAGCCTTCATACAAGAACTCATACACCATGAGCCTATCTTTAAATGTCTTTATACTTATATATAAGATCCTGTACTTACATTAATATGGAGTCACATAATTTTTTATATATTAATCATTGAAATAAAGTATCCTTTAAAAAAATAGATATAAAAAGTAAATTGAAATATTGAATTCAAAAAATTCAAAAAATAAGTTCAATATTGCTTAGCCATTGAGCAATAGATAAAATATTATTATATAATATAAGTTATTTTAAAATATTTAATCAAGAATATATATATATATATATATATATATATATATATATATATATATAAGCAAAAGTGGACTTGCCACTGAATATATTTTATTAAATAAAATTGATTCAAATGCTCAATTGGGAAAGAACCAGTATAAAAACCCAACATCGTCGCAATATATAAATGTTTAAAACATCGATATTTACAACATATAAGATCGATGATCAAAAATCTAATTACAAAATGAGAATAAACTTCCTCCAAATTTCAAAATTACTCTAATTTTTACAATTTCAAACTATTCAACCTTCAAGCTCTATAATCACAAACCCTTCCAAAATTTCAAAACATTTATAACTATGATGTTTGGCAAAAAAAAATTTCAAAACAAACAACATTACTCTTTCACTCCTCTATTTCTTCACACGTGGCAATCTCCCAACCCAATCATGAGCCCTCAACAACAACATCTTTAGGCCCTATGGCAAGAAACACATCCCAAGTAGCTTCCCTAGCTTTGTCTGATTGGGGATACCAACCTAAGTCATGAGCAGCTGAAGCAGGAAGACCCGAGTTGTGTACAATAAAAGTAGGAAGTTCAAGGCATACAAGAATATTATTACATAAATTATTTTATTTATTTTAATATTTATAATTTTTGCTATGACTACTTGTAATATCAAAACATATCTCATTATTCTATTTGGTAATTAATTTGTAAATTTAATAAATACAATGTACCAAATTTAGCCCTCACATTAAACTAAATCTACACTAAACAAGTTTACCATTAATATGAAACCAAATAAAATATTATTCCTAACAATATTTAGTATGAAGCTCTAATATTAAATTTAATTGAATACTAGATATCGTGTGTGTGTGTGTGTGTGTGTGTGTGTGTGTGTGTGTAGAGAGAGAGAGAGAGAGAGAGAGTTTTATGTATATATGCACATATATGCATACATACATACACACATACATATAAATATATGATATATGTAATACCATACATATGTGCAGTGCATATTAAAAACTAAACAAATTTTAACTATATCCTAACATTGAATTAAACCCAGTTTAAATATTATGTTAACATTGACTTTACACTATTGATAGATTTAATAAGAATTTTCCAGGATGGAAAGGAGCAACCCTCAGTCAAGCAAGTAAATGTACTTTGGTAAAATCACCTCTTCAAAACCTCCCAACTTATGCCCTCAGCCTTTTCGAGATCCCGGCTAAACATGCTGATAGAATGGAGAAAATCCAGAGAGATTTTTTATGGACAAGGGTTGAAGAAAACAAGAGATATCATTTAGTGGCATGGGACAATGTTTGTCTGCATAAGAGTAAGTGCAAGAAGTTGGGTCTCACTTTTGGGCAAAAAGTGGAAGTGTTTTTCCTCTTTTTGAAATTTCGTGTCAATTGATGTCAAAATTTGACGCATTTAGAGATTGAATATGAAAACACTTTAGAAATAAAAAAATTATTGCTCAAAATCTAGTTTTTGAATATGTAATTTATTTGTATACCCATATCATAGATTTTGTTTTTGGTATGGATCTTTAAAAATGACTTTTTCAAAATGCCTATTTTAGGACAATACCACACTCATGTACGGACACCATAATTTGACACAAATAAATGAATTTTCATAAATCTTTTTAAAAAGAGTTACCTAATACACCTAAGATTGATGACAACAGTTTTTCTTAATTTTTTATTGAATATTCTTTTTACTATTAATTATTAATTAGCTGTAAAGGTAAATTTTAAAACCTCTTGTGTACGGACACCAAAATTTGATCAAAATTTCACTTTTTAAAAAAAAATCTTTTTTTTTAACCTCAAAAGAATTGTATGTAGATTGATGCATATAAATTAATTTAAGAAAAATTATAAAATAAAAAAGTTATTAAAGTTTTAGTGAACTTCACTATTTTACATTTAGGTACCACCTTTGATTAAAAAATAATGCAAAAATAGTAAATAAAATCATAGCACTATAAAATTTATATTTCTATAATCAGGATAGTAAGAGCTCTAATGGGTTTTTGTTTCATAAAAAAATTTGATCGGGAAGACCGTCTAAAAATTACGGCAAGGCATATATTTGTTAGTTCAATGCCTTAGCCAAATCTTGAGAGGTCAAGGCATAGGCTTGGTCTCACCAAGCTTGTCCCAAACTAAAATCTGAGGTAGGAGAAAAAAAATTCCACCCAACATTTTAAGAAATGGGTACCCATTATTTAAATTCAAAAAATGGGTACCCATTTTGAAAAAGTCAAATCGACATACAAAATCTCACCCAAAGTACAAAATTTTAAATTTTTAGAAATGGGTACCCATTTTTTAAAAGTAAAAAATAGGTACCTATTTCTAAAAAACACAAATTTTTTATGTTTTAAAAAATGGGTACTTTTTTTTTGAAAATTAAAAATTGGTACCCAATTTTTTTAAAAATGGGTGCCCAATTTTTTTTAAAATGGGTGCCCATTTTTAAAATTTTGCATTAGGCGCCCGAGCCTAAAACGAGTACCTATTTTTTAAAAACAAGTACCCATTTCTAAAAGAGCATGATCTCAATCCACAGACTTCCATGAAATTGAGACCCAACTCCTTGCTTCTACCCCTAAAAGCTATGGTGGTCTAGGCATTAGAAAAATCAGACATCTCAACAATGCTCTGCTAGAAAAGCAAATATGGCACATTTTTCAAAATTTTGGAGAATGGCGAGATATCATGGTGGAAAAATATTTGAGAAGGCATTCCCTCAGCTTCATATTCAGTGAAACTGATCTTTCACATGGATCTTTTATCTAGAATGGGATCCTTAAGGCAAAACCTTTGGCTAAATCAAAGGCAAAGTGGAAAGTTGGCAATGGGGAAAGTATCTTATTTTGGCAGGATAACTGGTTAAGCCAAGGACCCCTCATAGATCACCCTAACTACAAGAGATGGGTTGATTTATGTATAAGAAGTTTTGGCTGGAAAGTTAGTGACTACAGAGCTGATCAAGGATGGATAAACCTATCCCTAGTTTCCCAGGACCTTAAACCACTAATGACTATCCTGAATGCCATGATCCCTAGTAACAAGAGGGATGAAATTATATGGGGAGACAATTCCAATGGGTTATATTCAGTTGCATCAGGCTATTTCTCTCTATGGAATAGGATGGAGAAACCTATCTGGGCAAAGGCTTGGATGACTGGCCTCACTCCAAAAATCAATATATTCTTTTGGCTGCTTCTTCAAGAAAAAATCCTCACCTTGGATAACCTAATAAAGAGGGGCCAAATTATCCCAAATAGGTGCAGCCTTTGCAAGAATGATTTGGAGTCAACCAACCACATTTTTATTCATTACCCCTGCTCCTCAGAGGTATGGGATCTTATGACTAGGGGCTATGGAGTTAGTTGGTGTAAACCAACCACCATCTAGGAATTCTTTGGACAATGGACTAGCATGTACAAAGGAATGAAGACACAGATGATGTACTCCTGGTCCCTTCCACATTTTTGCTAGGGAATATGAAAAGAGAGGAACAATCATATGTTCAGAGATAGGGAAACCCCTACTTTTGTTATCATAGAGAAAATTGTTACCACCATTAAGGAGAACTTCACAATTAGAAAGGGGGGAGACATTGAAGGAGGAAACATCATAGAAAAGAAGAAGGACAAGGAGAGGACAAGACAAGAAACTATGTGGCTTTTTCCCCCTGAAGAATGGCATAAAGCCAATTTTGACAGGGTAGCCAAAGGTACTCCTAGCTCCACCAGCTGTGGAGGAATTATCAAAAATGGTCATGGAAAGGGAGTTGCAACTTTTTCTTATCCCTTAGGGATCCAGATGAATCACTTTGCGGAGGCCAGCGCAGCCTATTATATTGTTAAATTGGATTTGGCTATTGGAATTGAGAACCTTTGGTTGGAGGGAGACTCTTTAAATATAATAAATTGTTTAAAAGGTTTCTCTAAGCCCTCCTAGACCATTGCAAATGTGGTGGAGGAGACTCGATCAGACTTGGGTAAATTCAAAAGGGTCCATGTCAGCCATGTGTATAGAGAGGCCAACTCAGCCGCATACTGGTTTGTGAATGAGGCGATAGTCAAAAACATGGTGATGATGTGGCATAATGGAGATATCTTTCTAGTGGCCATGAAAGATATTATAACGTTGGAATGTATCCAAGGAAGTTCAAAGGCAATCTTGCATTAATTACAACGCAAGTAAGACAAGATGTTAATGAAAATCATGGGAAGGTAATTACTCTCCATCATTTCATGTACTTGTGGCATGTTTTATGGGTCGCTTTGCCTATCTCTATTAAAATTGCCAAAGGTAAGAAAGATTTAGGATACAAAAATTGCAAGAAGTCAAAGTTTGTTAGTGTAGGATTTTCGAACGAGAATTCAAGATGGTTGGGGAGAGGAGTAGGAAGGAGCCAATCGGGGAGGCAAAAAAAATGGAGGAAAAGAACGAAAGGCTAGAACAAGCTCAAGAAGGGTGGTATAGTGAGGTACATTGAGAAACTCCACGATTTTGATAAGGAGATCATCAAGCTCATGGTGAATAGCTAGAAGGACGAGCATGCAAAAATTGATGGGGTTTCTCATTAAATCAATTTGGAAATGATAGCTCAAATCACAGAGATACTCATGGAGGGGATAAATTTTTACAGGGATAAGAAAATGTCCATTGATGTAGCTAAAGATTTTGTGAAGAATGAGGAAGAACAAAAGCATTTAGTGAAGGTTGAGACATGCTATGAAATGGAGTCGATAAAAAAGTTGTGGAGGTATGTTCTAAGGGTAGTTATTGAATATATTTCTTTGGACACTAGATTCGACAGGGTCAAAACACACCACTTTTTTCTATTAAACCATTTTAGGCATGGCACAAAAATTTCCTTTCCTTTTTATCTATTTACTTCGATGAGTAAGGGCATCGAGGGTTTTAAGAAGAAACCCAGTGCAAACCCAGCTCTGCATGAGGGTTTGGTCCTATTGGTCTATGAATATCTTAAGACTCAAATGAGGGGGAAATCTTTAGGCCACTTTGGGGATGATT
Organism: Cupressus sempervirens; assembly: GCA_028749045.1. Lineage (NCBI taxonomy): Eukaryota > Viridiplantae > Streptophyta > Pinopsida > Cupressales > Cupressaceae > Cupressus > Cupressus sempervirens. Next base: position 595,629,504 of record CM053783.1, read on the forward strand.
TAGAGGCCACTGGGAGCTCAAACTATTCTAATTCTGAGGAAGTTCAAAGTCTAACCTCAGAAGATGAGGAAAACACCTCCTCAAAAGGGAAGAAGTCTAAGGGAGGGGAGAAAATTCCTCCTCCTTCTAGTATTGTTCCTAGCAGAAAGAGCCCTCGAGGTTTAACCCCGATCCAATGAAATAAGAGGAAGAGGAGTATAATGAAGAGGAAGAGGAAATGGAGTCGGAGGAAGAGATGAAGGGAGAAGATAGTGAGAAGATGGGGGAAAATATTTCTATTTAGTTAGGGAACCCAAAAAAGAGAAAGGCCAAGGAGAAGCTGTAGCCGAAAGAGAGAAAAGATCAGACCCCTGAGACTTCAGGACCCTTCCCTTCTATCTCTCCATCTCAAGAGATGAAGGAAACTATGGTGGAAGATAGTGGGGAGATAATTATGAAAGATAGAAGGAGGTCGTGGAGAAACTTCAACACTCAAATGACGATGATGGGGATTGTAAGGGAGAAAGTGAATCTGCAAGTCATGGAAGACATAGATGGAAAAGCCCATTTCGATGAACTCATAGATCCTGCTCTGGTTGTAATTTCAGATAATGCAAGAGAAATAGGGTTCAATCTACTCAATAATGCCAAAAATAACATGATAGATAATTTTTGATCTATCAAGTGGTTGTTCCATGAGAGTGAGACACTCAAGGAGAAAAGGAGCTAGGAGGAAGGCCACATGATAAGTAGAGACTAGGGTCATCTTGCCAGCCAGGAGGATCGTCTATCTAAGGTTGAGAAAAGGCTGCAAAAGATGGAGATATCGAACCAAAACCTGGCTAATCAAGTGATTGCTACCCTAAATATTTTGAATGAGAACATCAATAGTCTAGGCGAATTGCTAAAAAATGTAGGAATTGGTGGGGATAAGGAAGAAAAGGCCAACTTGGACCTTAGGAAGATCGAGGGAGAAATGAAAGAGACCAAGGACCAGGTGGAATGAACTAACAAATTAAACCAAGAACGTATGAGCGTGGAGATCCAGAGCACCAAAAAGGAAGCAAAAAATTTGCAGGATCTAAATAGAGAGAAATAATTGCTAGTGGTCTTTTTTTTGCTTCGTATTATCTTTAGTTAAGTGTTTTTGGCTTTTGTCTCCTGGCCGCAGACCGGTCTTTTATTTCTGGCTTTTGTCTCTTGGTCGCAGGCCTGTCTTTTGTCATGGCTTTTTTAAGGTAGTTGCATAGGGTCTGGACTTTATTTAATATTATTATTTTAGATATTATGCAAAAAATCTCAAGTTTCAAGATCCCTGTAAAACCTGTTTTTCTTAAACAAAAACATTGACTTTACACTAAACTAACTTACCCTTTATCACATACCCAATAAATTATATTAAAAAAAAAAACAAAATTTAACTATACTTGTAACATTGAATTAGACCAAATTGAACTCTTATGTTAACATTAACTTTATTCTAACCTAACTTACCCTTTATCACATACCCAATAAAATATTTTTCCAAATAGCACACCTTATTGAAAAAACACTTGCAAATTTTATTGAACACTAGATACCAAGTAACAAAAACAAACTATATGAAATGTTAGAGAGTGTGTGAGAGAGATGCGAGGTAGGGATAGAGGACCATTTCAAGGAAGAGATGGTGAGAGTAGGAAGGGGACATGTCAGAAGGAGTGGAAAAAGGGGGATAGAGTGAGACACATGAGGTAGAGTCCAAGGGTAAATAAAGGGCAACAAATGATGAGACAATATAATAGCTACTATGGTTGGCTTATTCAATCCATGCATTCAATTCAAACATAATGCTAACCATCAAAGGGAAAATATATAGGATAACCAAAGTTTAATCTTGAGAATATCTTTGAAATAAATTGAACTCAATTCACTCTTATGCACAAATCCAATTTCTTTTAAGTAGTAAAATGGAAGGTTTCTCTAAACCTAACTAAAAATTAAACTTACAAAACTAAACTCTATTGAATACAAATCTTAATAAAACCAAAATCTTATCAATAAATGCGAATGAAAATGTAAATCAAGTCTAACCCTTTTCACTATTGAATATTAAGACAAATTATAATCTAAACCTAACCATCAAACCAAATACAACATTACAAAAATATCCTTTTGCTCTCTCTAAGCATAAACAAAATCTTATCGTAAGAAAAATAAAAAATTAATTGATAGAGACTTATACTATACAATAAAATAAAAATATTTTACATAATTCTTGGGACTCACCCATTCAGATGCTACTATATATATATATATATATATATAGAGAGAGAGAGAGAGAGAGAGAGAGTCTATAGATATAAAGACTTTAATTTACTATAGAAAAATCATATTTAAAAATTAAAGCCTTGATATCTCTCAGCTTGCTCTATATATGTCTCTCTCTCTCTCTCTCCCTCCCTATCTCACCATCATATCACTCTCTCTAACCCTATCTCTAAGCTCTCTCTCTCTATTGAAAACATAATAGGGTCCCTTGTCTCTCTCTAGATATGCCTATCTCTCTCTAGTTATGCCCTCTAATAAGCCTCCCCCCCCCCCCCCCCTCCCTACCATTATTTCACTATTATCCCTCTCTCTCTAGATATGTTGTCTAGTATGTATCTCCCTTTTTCTCTCTTTCTCTTTTACCCCTTCCCAACTCACTCTCAATCTCTCCCTCCCTCCCCTACCCCTTCCCTCGCCTCCCTATATATGAACCCCCCCTCTCTCTAGTTATGCCCTCTAAACTCTCACTCCCCCAATATTTCACTATTATCTCCCTCTCTCTAGATATGTTGTCTAACATCTATCTCCCTTTCTATCCCCCTCTCTCAATCTCTCCCTCCCTACCCCACCCCTTCCTCCCCCTCTCTTTCCCCCCTCTTATTTCATCTAAGTTCTCTCTCTCTCTCTCTCTCTCTCTCTCTAACATAATAGGGTGCCTTGTCTCTCTCTAGAAATGCCCCCCTCTCTCCCTCTCTCTCTCACACATTATGCCCTCTAATAATGATTAATATTTAATTAAGATTACAAGTGGAGTTATAATTAAATTTAGATTTCAACTTAATTTAGTATTAGTGCCAAGTCTCAACTTTATTGGGTAACTTTCAATTTATTTAAGGTAATATTGTGATTTGAAACATGAACATTTATTGTTAAGAGTTTAAGTCTCAATTAAGGGCGAAGTTGTGATTTGAAGCATTAAGTCAAAAAGTACAACACAATTATATTTGAAAAAGAATTAAAAATACAAATACACAATAGAATATAGATTAATATTAAATTCAAAAATCTGATAATCGCTTTCTTTAATGATGAATCTTATACTAAAAGTATATTCCATATTGAATTATTTTTCTTTAGGATTTATAGTTCATAATTTCATGGTATTCATATTACTTTCAAAGAACTCATTAACTATGATTAATAATAAAAATATAGAAATTTTTATAATTAGAAAACTAAATTGTATCTTTTTTTCTTTTGGCAAAAGTGGACGAGCCACTGCATATATATATATATATATATATATATATATATATATATATATATATATATGTATGTATGTATGTATGTATGTATGTATGTATGTATGTATGTATGTATGTATGTATGTATGTATGTATGTATGTATGTATGTATGTATGTATGTATGTATGTGTGTGTGTGTATATATATATATATATATATATATATATATATGTATATATGTATAACTTGGTTCAAGAGCTCAATTGGGAAAGAATCAGAAAGAAAACTCAGCATCATCGCAATATGTACACGTGACAAATATCGATATTTACAACATTTTATATCGATGAGCAAAAATATTCTCGCCAAAATTTGAAATTTATCGAATTTTTACATTTTCAAACATATCAAACGACACGCATGGATGACTCAAATTCAACCAAAATTATTAACATTTTTTTTCAACACACACACACACACACACACACACACACACACATAACTTGGTTCAAGAGCTCAATTGGGAAAGAATTAGAAAGAAAACTCAGCATCATCGCAATATGTACAAGTGACAAGCATCGATATTTACAACATTTTATATCGATGAGCAAAAATATTCTTGCCAAAATTTGAAATTTATCAAATTTTTACGTTTTCAAACATATCAAACGACAAGCATGGATGACTCAAATTCAACCAAAATTATCAACATTTTTTTTCAAAACATGCCTAATGTTGGAAAAAATAAACCCAAAAAATAGAGGGTAGCCTTTATACTATCGTTCTTCCATGTCCTCGCATGAGGCACCCTCAATAGAAGTGGAAGCCAAACCAGGTTGTAGAGTGTAACCCCATCCAAAATCTGAGCATGGTAAAGGAGCAACCTCCCATCCCAAACTTGAGCCTTCAGCGACAACATTTGAAATACTAGTGGAAGGAGGCGTATCCCAAACTATGGCTTTGGTATATAATCCGATTGAAAATACCAATTAGTTTCTTGTGTGACAGGGTGTTCTGAGCCAAGAGCACTAAAAGCCAGAGCAGACCAAACACCTGATTCACAAACCGACTGAGTTGGGGGAACCAAAGGTGTCATCATATGAGCTAAGATTGCTTGTGCTTCAGATATTGGTAAACCCAAAATGTCGAGAAATGCAAATCTTATTTTCTTCGCACCCTCAGTCAGCTGGTAACCTAGAACTCATGTTGTGACTTGCAAAGTCTTGGTCAAGAACTGTGGGTTATGCTTTTTGAAGGACTTTTGTAATGCCTTGAATGTTGCCATAGCCTCATGTTTCTGCATGAGTAGGGATCTCAGAAACAATCCACCCACCAAGGCATTTCTGGACCACAGATCATAGCTCTGCATCGCTCGTTTCAACTTATTTTCAGCCCAAAATTCTGGTCGGACCACCTTGATTGCAATAATTTCTAGCTGTGATGTTGACTGGAGACGGTCCATAGCATTGGACAAGAATATCGAGACCAAATTTGACGGAAACAACACATGTCTTGAGGTTGCAGAAAAGAAGTCCTCCCCAATGACGATTCAAATTGCGTGACGAGTAGAGTAAGAATGCACAATGAATATGATATCCAACACCACATCATCTAAGGGATGAGAGAGTGCATCTTGTTCCAATGCTGGTTGAAGCTTAATTCTGAAGTTTTTGGGGAGGATGCTTCGATGATATTGGTAGCAGGAATCACATTTCACACAGGCATCATATGAGAGTGACATCCTAAGAACAATTGAGATGACAAGCACACAAAGCAGGGAAGATGAAGTCATGAAAAGAAATCCATTTTTTACATATAAATAAATCTCCCATCATATGCTCAAAGGATATGAAGTACCTGTTCCCATGTGAGTAATAAAGGAAATGCCATTAAATCAGAACCCAATTGCAATTGTAATGGGCGAAGTACAAAATTGACACCCCCAAAATTGATGAAGGAACAAATGTTCTACTGCTGTGTGTACTAGAATGTTATAAATTTTTTATTAACACCTATTAATGCCAGCCTTGATCAATGCTTAAGGTTTTTTATTTTTATTAGGAATTGATTTTGGCTTTAATGTTGATTTGATCTTGCCATGTGCAAAAGACCACATGTCCAAAATGAAGCAAAATCATGCTCAAGTGACAACAACAAACATGACACTGAGCAGTGAGGAAAGAATTAGCAGGACTTATCATAACCTCGCACAAGCAAGCCAAATTATAAAAGGCACTAATTAATGATCGGTACTTAATTTTGGCCCGTACTTAAATTGTTAAGTTGATTACAACTCGGTGACAACCAGTCATTCAGCTAACCTTGCCCCCTTGATCATCATTACAGCTCACTGCCATCACACTTTTGCTTGGTGTTTGTCAAGAACTCAGTCGACATACCACCACTTGGTGCCCTACAAACACTCGATTATTACTGACCTGAGTCACTCAACAAGACACTATGATCAAACAACTCAATCAACAGTAGGCTCGAGAACACTCAGTAAGCACTGTGTCCGAGTAACTCAGCAAGAGCATCACCCTACCTTATTCAGAAAACACCCAACAAAAACTCAGTCAACACACCACCACTTGATGCTCGGTAGACACTTAGTAATCATTGATCCGAGTTACTAGGTAAGACTCGAGCAACTTAGACAATACTAAACCTGAGCTTACTCGGTAAACACTATGCCTGAGTAGCTCAATAAATGCATCACCCTACCTAGCTTATTGTTTTTATATTATTATATTTTCTTTTCTAATTAAGTATAATGATATTTCTAATAGAAAAATATAAAGAAAATATAGAAACATCCTAATTATAATTTAGAAAAATAAGAGGTATCTAATTTCTTATTTTATATTTTTACTAAATCTACCTATATACACTTTTCTAACTTCTAGAAATAGAAAATCTAGAAAAAAATAAAATAAAATAAATTGAAATTATTTGACAAATTATCTTATTTTTAAAAAAAATGTTTCTTGAATACCAAAAATAATTTTCTATTCTAAATTGATTTTTTTAAAAGTTTGTAACTCCCATCAAATTTGTTTTCTATTTTGTTTCTTAATAGTTATGATTGCCAACTGACATTACATATTTTAATATAGTTTTTATAGTTTTTGTGAATTCCAAATGACATTTATTTTTTAAAATTGATTTTTAAAAACAAATTTCATTTGTAACTCCCATTAAATTTCTTTTCTATTTCTATATGTTAATAATTGTGATTGCCAAATGACATTACATATTTTATTAAATAACAAAATTTGTTTGTAACTCCTATTAAATTTCTTTTCTATTTCTATTTGTTAACAATTATGAGTGCCAAATGACATTACACATCTTAATTTGTTTTTAAACTATTTTGTGAATGCCAAATGGAATTGCTATTTTAAATTGATTTTTAAAATTAAATTTGTTTTGTAACTCCCATCAAATCTTTTTTCTTTACACAGATTATTCCTTGAAATATTCCTGTGTTGGGATTTGCTTCTCCCATTGTATATGCCTCTCGGCATAATTAACTTCAACTCCCATGAATAAGTTTAGGGTCCGTTTGGTTCGTGGAATATGACGAGAATTTGCTTTTTCAAAATCTAAATTTGAAATTTTTTGCATTTGTTTCAAAATTGGTAAAATGGAATTAGCATACCGGACTTCCAATTTTGCCTAAAAACTAGGTTTTCAAACTTCCTACTAGCAAGTAGGAATTGAAAATCAAAACCTAGTTATGTTTTTTAAGGAGTGTAAAAACAATATATTGGACTGCTTTTTCAAATTTGCCTTCAACTACAAGCTTATGCATAAAAATGTGTCTTCATATGCATCTTCTTAGTGAAACAAACGGTTCAAGTAAAATCTCAAAAGTTGGAATGAAGATTTACAAAACCTTAATTTGGCTAAACCAAGGTTTGTAAAAATCCACAGATTTTTAAATTCCATGAACCAAAAAGTTTTTCATTATTAGTTCCTGCTTATGGCAAGAATAGTTATGCATTCATGTTAGTGCTAATATGACTTTAACATTGACTAATCAAATCAAAGAATTTAAAATATTATATGAAACTTCAAATGTTTATATCTTTTTCTAATTTTTCATTATTTTATAAATCACATTTTTTATTCATTCCATTGGTCCATACTATTTTTGGTGGGGAGAGAATTAATTTTCTTCAACAAAAATACAAATATTTTCTAACAACTTCATTATGCATTAATGAGTGCATTAATTACAACTTTATCTATTCTACATTTGTGACAAGTTGGTAAGATTTTTTTTTTTCAATCATTTTATCTTTCAGCTCACACAACATGTCTAATCAGTATTAATTATTACAATATGGTTTTTTTACCAAGTTCAAATATAGAGTTAAATATTTTTAATTTCTTATTTTAAATATATTTGTTATTAGTCTTACGTTGATGTTTATTTTTGACTATTTGATATGACCTGTTCCTAAAATTTCATGTAATGCATAAGTTCAATATACTTCACTATGTGTGTGTGTGTGTCTTTTTAATATAATTTCAATATGTTATATCTTTGTATTTGTATTTTTTTTTTTTTTAAAACTTTGATTTTTTTAATAAAAGTAGTTAAATTATTACTATTATTTTACTTTTATAAATTTTTTTATAATTTTTTAAAAAAATTATATTTTATAATAGTGCTTGTAATATGTATAATTGATAAGTGTTACAATTTATAAATTATATCATTTATTATTATTAATATTTTTTATTTAAACAATTTATCATTTAGTTTAAATATATTTAAAAATTAAATATATATTTTAATATTAAATTAATAATTATATTTTATATCAAAAAACATACTAAAGGAAATAACAACAAAAAAGAAATAATTCAATTCTAAAAGATATATAAATTATTATTAAGTTTTTATAAATTATGTATTAAAATTAAATAGTTATATTTCATTTTTTATTTATTACATTATATTTATTCATCAACATCAAATTTATATGTATTACATCTATTTATTATTTACAAATGTACATATCAAATTATATAGATATTATTTCATAATTAAAAATTACTCAATTTTGTGAAAAAATTAGAAATCCAAAACATTAAATAGTAAACCTTCTCTAATTGTATAAAATTAAACAATTAATTTTACTTATAAAATATTTTTATATTTCAATACATTTCATTTTTTCTTATACAAATGTGAGTTTTAATATAAAAATTAAATTTTTACTTTCATTAATTAAAATATAATATAATATAATTTTCTATTATAACCATGATTCTATTTTGAATATTTGTTTTATTAAAAAAAATAATTATATTTAATTCTCTCTCTTTCACACACACACGACTTATGTTGGTATCACTCTATCTTACTATTTTATCTCTCTTTCTCTTCCTCCTCTATATTATCTATCCTTTTTTCCCTCTGCATACATGTTTATGTTGTTATTGTTCTATATTGCTATTTATCTCTATTTATATCTCTATCATAGGTTTTGTTCAGTGTTAATGATTAAAAAGTGCGAGTTCCATTTGATAATCAAGATGAGAATAACACATAGTTGGGGGAGTTTTTCCAACTACTTATGGTTCTCTATTAGCATGCATAACATGCTTAAACATATAATATGATATTCCAAATGCTTCATCACTTTTTCAAATTCTATAATTCAAATATTGGTATGGATATTTTTCCTCATTGCACATATTTTAAGTTGTCAATGTAGAAGGTGCAAATTTGTCTAAAGCATATGTATTGATTGTAGTATAATATTAAGTACTTAGTGCCATATTGGAAACTTTGGCCTCTTATTCTTCAGCTTAAATGCTCAAAGATATAATAATATAACACCAGAATTTAACAACAAAATATGAGCCATCTTATGAGATCACAAGTGCATTTGTATGACGAGAATTTAACAACAAAATATGAGCCAACCTATGAGATCACAAGTGCATTTCTAAGCAAAAATTAATGCATTCACAATGTTTATTTAGAACTATTTAACTTTATTCTCACTCATCTACACCTCTACAACCATTACCTCTACAACCATTATGTCTTAGACAAGAACTATGACGCATTGCATCTCTTGTTTTAAATGCATGCCCATGGGAAATGTTAGTGAGCGAAATTGTGCTAGTGGGGAGTACTTAAATAAATAAATTTTTTCCTTTAGTTTCCATCATCTGGGCAAGAATCCCCATATCCTGGGCTTAAGCATTTAACTATTGCCCAAGCTTGCCCTTGCTTTTGGATGGACTTTGATCCCGTGGAAGAACTTTGCACCTACAGACGCATATTGGGCTTGAGAGGGGAAAATTTCTGCAACTCTTCCCTATCTCAGTCATTTCTACACTTATCGGCATGACAAGGCAATGTGATGAATTTTCATTCCTGGTACACTTTTTGAAGCAACAATATGTGTGGCTTATGCGCTAAACCAAGACTTTATGGAGAACTTAAGCATCTTGCAACCTATTCCTTCCTTGGTGCATTTAGCACTTCCATAGCACACCTGGCACATGTAAGTAGATTTCTTACCACTTAGTTATTTTTCATCTTTCCACGCTTCAGCCATTTTCTTTGATTGTTCAACGTCTGCTTCTATTTAGATGCAATAGGACCTTAGAGGTGATTCTGCAAATTTTATAGCACTCACATCTGATTCATTCAAATTCAAAACCTAAGTCTGGAAATGCTCCAAAACTGCAACCTTAAAGCAGGGTAACTAAACTCCACCCAAGATTTAGGCAAATTTACCACTGCTCCCTGAAACAAGAGGAACACAGGAGACTGAGATGAAAGCTATCAAAACAAAACACAGAAGACCAAGTGAGCCGAGAAGAAAGCGGGGTCTCATTTATAACTGGCGATGTGTGAATAGGTCACAACACGTAGCAAAGGGGATAGACTAGCGGTGCGTAGTTCGTTATACTACCTAACATATCCACGTTAGAATTATAAGATCACATCCGTAAAAGAGATAGCTAACTAGATACACTTCGAGGGCCTTACACCACAACATTGGACAAAAGCAATCAACTGGGTTCCTCACAACACCTTGAAGGAAATCACTCCATTTGAAGGTTGGATATGCAGAAAATAATTAATTAAGCGTGTAATGTCTCCTTTTTGAAATAGGAATTAATGATAAAAGAATAAAAAATAAAAATTATAAATATAAAAGAATAAAATTAAACATAACCATAACTAAAACTCACTTAAGTTTAATAAATAGTCTAAAGGGATGAAATGAAAAGTTGTGATTCCTTGGTATCTTCCACTATAAGAGAGAGGCCACATCTCTCCATCATGTCTGCCCCTTTGAATTCTGAACATTAACTAACAATTTGAAGGGTATATTCCTCTAAGGATCCTATAAATTTGGTATCCTATGATAATGCTGTGTGTATGCCTCCGCATTTTGCATACATTTATGCTACTGGAGTTGCATGCAACTGTGCTGGCAAACGTGTGTGTGCAAAATGTGCTTGCATTCACACAGCCTGTTAATACTTAAAATTTTAAAATAAAAGCTTGAACCTCAGAATCTTAGTCTCATCGAATGCCGAGATTGCAGGCCAGTAGGAGGTTCGAACAATAATGTTTTTAAAAAAGAATTGTAACACGAACAATAATGTTTGACTCAAAATCACACAGTTAAATCCTGATATTCATATTACAATTTGACTAGCTGTGGAAATTATCTCCTACTTATCAAAGAATTGTAACGCCAAACATGATTGCAGTCTTACGTGCATGTTTCACTCTTCTAGGGCACTTCTGATGCAGCAGTGATTCCAATGGAAAATGGGGAAGGAAAATAATTTTCAGTGTTATTTTTTATGCCCTTTTCATCAGGAGATACCTTAAACTTGGTGGGAGAAGGGGAGATGGTGAGGAAAAGTCTTCTACAAAAATCGTCTGAGTACACGAAATGTTTCAGAGACTCATCTCAGGCTGGTGGAGTACGTTTCCTGGTTTTAGTGGGTTTTCAAATGATCTTTTCTACAAAAAATGTCACTGCAAAGAAATCAATTCTATTTTTCTACGCTATTCTTATAGCTTACCCATTTGAAACCCCATACCTGAACCTGAACTTTTAACTTAGAATTAAATGGCTATAATATAAACCATAGGATCAATATCAAATAATTAAAAAGTAATCACATAAATTTGTGAATAGGCATCTATGTTTTAGCACTAAATAGACAGTAATAAATTAATAATTCATCCAAATGGGAGAACTCTCTACATTCACCATTGCATCATAATTTTTAAACTCATAAAGCCTTGGAAAAATATCTGCTAGATGCCACTCATTTCAGAATTACCATTCCAAATCAACAGAGAGGAAAGGTTGAAAACACAAACAATCAATTCACATGGACTCTACAACATGGTAAAATTCCCTTGTCAAAATTTTTCTGCACTTTGCCCATCTTCTAAAAAACCAACTTCTTAACATACCCATTATTCTCATTTGAAATTTGATCTAGACCCATTTTAACACAACTCTCATAGATCTACTTTAGATAATTTCACAGGTTACAACATACTAGCAATATGTTAGGCTTTAACATAAATGAGCATAGGAAGCATGTGTTCCAGCACCACCTTATGTGAGCATCTTCAAACAATATTTTCAATCAATATGGCATGACTGTTTTCTACAGTTCTATCAATTTATCACAAACATTAAATCTCTGGCTACCAATATCTCAGCAGGTTGTGGATTGGTATAGACATATGAAACTATTGATTTATGTGTTCCTGCCGACCTGTGAAGGCCCAATACAAGAATTCCATCATATAAAGCCTCTAAGAAAAGTTCCATAAAATTTCTCCCTACATAGCCTTCGGGGATTGGAAGTTGGTCAAGTTTTCCAACACATGCATGATTACCTGCTACTACTCCACCTGATAAGAACTTCTCTACTATATTAACTGCATTGCGATTAAAAAATTTAGCATACCTGCAAAATTGAAACATTTTTAATTACTCGTCATATAACATGGATAAGTTAAGTGTAATTTCATATCTATAAGTATATAAGGATTTTCAGGCAAGATACAAAGATTATTTAAGTGCTGCATGAGAACTTTTCAAACTCAATATAATCTGGCTGGATATTTATTTGCCATTGAAGCAAACAAGACTCCTGAAGATCACCAAGGAAAGGAAGCTTCCTTTGTTGGATCAACTTCTCAGATTTGCTAAAAAATGTGATGGAGGATTACTTATTTACAACAGATCAAACTTGTTGAATTGTGAAGGCCAATAGACACATGTTGTTTCCCTCCATATTATTTTGTCTCTTCAGCTGATCATTTTTGATCTATAAATGCTGATGGCATGTATTGTAAATGTAATTGGTTTTCTCATTAATATAATTCCTTTGCTCTCAGTGTGGACGTAGCCACGATTTGTGGTGAACCACGATAAACTCTGTGTTTATGCATTTTTGCTGTTCTGTATTTTCTTTCGCATTCTTAGTTTATTTACAATTGGTATCAGAGCCATAATCGATTTCGGTGACCAAATTCCGAAGTCATGGAGGAAACAAGAGTGCAGAAATTCTCGGGGAAGAATTTCAGTTTGTGGAAGGTACAGATGCGATCACTTTTGATCAAGCATGATCTTGCAATAGCAATTGAAGGCAAAGCAAAGAAGCCTACCGATATGTCAGATGAAGACTGGACTAAAACTGATGAGAAGGCAATGGCAGAGATTTTTTTTTCGCTATCTGCGAATGTGTTGTTCAATGTGAACAATGAAATGTCAACAAAAGACGTATGGGACAAACTTCATAGTATGTATTAGACTGCATCTACTGCAAATAAATTTTTTATCATGAAGAAGCTTTACAAGTTAAAGATGAAGGACGGTACAATGATGTCGAATCACATAAATGAGTTGAATTCTCTTTTATGTCAAGCACAATCCATCGGTATGCCTCAAGATGACAAAAATAAGGTGGTCATCTTATTATGTTCTTTACCGGATAGTTGGGATGGTGTGGTCACAGTGATTAGCACTTCTGTAACCGGCAAAAACAAGTTGGTCTATGATGAGGTAGCCTCTACATTGCTTAGTGAAGACATGAGGAGAACTAATAAAGAGTCTTCATTCGGCGATGCGCTAACGATGGTTAGTACAGAAAATAGAGGAAGAACTCAACATAGAGGCAGAAATAATAACAACAACCGAAGGTCACAATCAGCTAGAAGGTCGCAGTCCCGAGGTAGACAAAACGGTTGTTGGTTTTGTGGAAAGGCTGGTCATGTTAAAAAGGACTGCAAAAAGTATAAAAGAACTCAAGAAAAAGTTTTGGACAGTGGAGCAAACATCATTCATGATCCCGGTGATGGTGTTTTGGTTCTTGCGACAAGTGACACAACTTCGAATTCATGGGTAATTGACTCCGGGGCTTCATTTCATGCATCTTCTTGCAGCGAAGCCTTCACAAACTACAAGGAAGGTAAATTTGGGGATGTTTATTTGGGTGATAACAAGGCTTGTGAAATCGTAGAAAAGGGGGGTATTTTGTTATCAATTAAAGGAGGTGCTCAATTATTGCTTCAAGATGTTAGGTATGTTCCCAAATTAAAAAGAAATTTGATTTCCGTCAGTCAGTTATATGCTCAAGGTTTTCTTACACTCCTCACGGACACATGGAAAATTACCAAGGGTTCCATGATTATTGCCAAAGGGGATAAAGTTGGCAATTTGTATGTTGTAGAAACTAATGATGAGGTGGGAGCTGCGATGACTGTTGCGGACAGCGATGCTGCACTTTGGCATCAAAGATTAGGCCACATGAGCAAGAAGGGGTTAGAGGTTATGCTTAATAGAGAGCAACTTCCGTGTCTCCAATCAGCAGATTTAGAATTCTGCGAACATTGTCTTTATGGGAAACAAAAACGTGTCAGTTTTTTGAAACATGGTCATGACAAGAAGACGACACCATTGAAGTTGGTGCACTCGGATTTCTTCGGTCCAACAGAGGTAACCTCCCATGGAGGCACAAATTTCTTTGTTTCCTTTCTTGATGATTGTACTAGAAAGGTTTGGGTTTATATGATGTCTAGAAAGTCTAAAGTGTTCTCCAAATTCAAAATTTTTAAAGCTCTTGTTGAAAATCAGAGCGGGCACAAAATTAAATGTTTAAAATCAGATAATGGAGGTGAATTTTGTTCCTTGGAGTTTGATAACTTTTGTGTAGATCATGGTATTCGACGGGTGAAAGTTGTGCCATTCATCCCTCAAGAAAATGGGGTAGTGGAAAGACTAAATCGAACTATACTTGAGAAAGTTCGATGTATGCAATCTAATGCCAGTTTAGGCAAAGAATTCTGGGTAGAGGCCTGTAATACAGCAGTATACTTGATTAATCGAAGTCCTTCATCTTGTTTGGACTTTGGGATTCCGGAGGAGGAATGGCTGGGTAGAAGGATTTCCCACTCACATCTTCGAGTGTACGGGTGTCAAGCATTTGTTCATGTTCCTAATGAAAAAAGGAGCAAGCTGGATTCAAAGTCACAACAATGTATCTTCATGGGCTATGGTGAAGATCAGTATGGATTTCGATTATGGGATCCTGTTGCAAAGAAGATTGTATGGAGTCGAGATGTGGTATTTAATGAGACGAAGTTTCCGGCTCTTCAATCAGCGCCACAGGAAAGAGTAGTTGAAGATTTTATTCCTATGCCTTTATTTAATGAGAATAATTCTTCATTAAATTCACAGTCTCAGTCTCAGCCTGTAATTTCCACTCCTACCTCTATTTTAACTCCATTTCCTAGTGTTAGCAGTGATTCAAAACCTTCTTCTCATACTCTACCATCAACCCAATAGACAGAGCACGAAAGAAGGGGAGTCTCTGATCATGTTGGGCAGTTGGGACAATTTTTTAGTAGTGATGCTGCTGTAAGAAGACAGGAGGGAGATTGTTCTGATATAAATCTGCCCTTGCCTGCTGTGAATAGTCAAAATGCAGGTCAAGTAGGCAATAATAACAATTTGGGGGATTTTTCACAAACATCCTTGACAGACAGGTCTACACAGCAGATGGGACAAGTTGGTTCTGTTACACCCAGTAAACACTTTGCTATGGCACGAGACACTTATCATGGGATGACAAATGAAGTTCCTCCATCGTATGAGCTTGGTAGAAGATTTTCTTGTGACCCGAGCAGTAAAAAAGAGGTAGAATTCACGCAGGCAACAGTTAATAGTATTGAAAATGCCAAGTACAATCCATTCCAGCCTGGTGAATACTGTGATGGCACCGTCCAAGCATTTGCAATCCATCATCAGCGTTTGATGAATACTGAACAATTGAGGGGGGCCGCTCCAGAGCATGGTTTCTTAAATCCACGCAGGTCTGAAGTTTCTTGGGGGTCACGTGAAGCCTGCAGTAACATTATATCTCCCCAACATGACTACACGGTCAAAGGAACCTCTGCAAACAAGAGACACCGTGTCACAAATAATATGTTGGGTAAAGTTTCTCTCCATAGCCAGACGTCTCTTGAAGGTGGAAACTTTAATTCTTCTGCTGACAGACTAGTGGCAAATCATGGTATTGGAGGTGAGTTTGACTTGTTTCCACAAGCTCCTACAGTTTCAACTCACGATGACCATGCTACAGATCTTGCTCATCACATTATTCAAGGTGCGTCTACGGCTCAAAGGTATGGGGATTCTTGTCTACCCCACCAGACAGTGACAGATAAAAATTGTTCTAAGAACCCCATGGATTTGGGTGTTCATGGTCATAGGGAACAAGACTCTGATGCTCCTCAACCCATTCGCACATCCTCACAGGGCAGTGAATATGAATTAATAAGAAATAATTCTCAGAATGCCCAACATAATCCAGACATAAGGCAATCTACAAGGCAGAGGAAGATGCCTGCGAAGTATTCAGATTATGAGCTCCTTTATTCCGAGGAGGCAGAGCCTGAGATTTTAATCTTTGATCAAGTAGAGCCGGCTAATTTCAGAGATGCCTGCGATAGTGCTGATAAAAATCAGTGGATGATTGCAATGGAAGAAGAGATGAACTCTCTTAAAACAAATAAAACATGGGACTTAGTTCCACTTCCACCCAACCGGAAAGCTCTGAAAAACCGTTGGGTATATAAGGTGAAAGAAGAAGATGGCGAAAGAAAGAGGTATCATGCTCGACTAGTTGTCAAAGGATATGCTCAGAAAAAGGGCTTAGATTTTGAAGAGATTTTTTCACCTGTTGTTCGAATGACTACAATCCGGGCAGTTTTGGGATTGGTAGTAGCCATTTGGGATCTTGAGCTTGAATAGCTTGATGTTAAGACAACTTTTCTACATGGCGACATCAATGAAGAATTGTACATGGAACAGCTTGAAGGCTTTGTTCAAAAAGGGAAAGAACCTCTCTATTGTCGGCTGAAGCGGAGTTTGTATGGGCTCAAGCAAGCTCCAAGACAATGGTACATTAAGTTTGATCGGTTCATGGCTGAACATAACTTCACTCGATGCGAATCAGATCTTTGCGTCTACTATAAAAGACTTCCTAGTGGTGAGTTTGTTATTCTTTAACTTTATGTTGATGACATGCTAGTTGCTGGTACTTCTCCTCAAATAATCAGCAAGCTAAAGAAAGAGTTAGCTTCTCGGCTTGCCATAAAAGATTTAGGGGTGGCCAAAAAGATTCTTGGGATGACTATTACAAGAGAGACAGAAAAAGATGTTGACTTTGTCACAAAAATCATACATTGACAAAGTTGTAGAACGGTTTGGCATGGCTGAAGCTAAACACGTTCCTATTCCTCTTGCTCTTCATATCTGCCTAAGTTCTGATTTATATCTCAAAACACAAGATGAAAAGGATTATATGAATAATGTTTCTTATAAATCAGCGGTTGGTAGCTTAATGTACGCTATGTTTTCTACACGTCCCGACATTGCTCATGCGGTGGGAGTAGTTAGTAGATACATGAGCAATCCCGAGAAACTTTATTGGGAAGCAGTGAAATGGATATTGCGGTATCTCAAGGGTACTTCTGATTATGCATTGTGTTTTGGTAGAAATCATACTTAGTTGCAAGGATTCAGTGACTCAGATCTTGCCGGAGATCGAGAAAAGTGTAGGTCTACTACTGGTTATGTTTTCACATTTGTCGAGGCTGCTATTAGTTGGGCCTCAAGACTACAACATTGTGTTGCACTTTCTTCTGCTGAAGCCGAATACTTGGCTCTTTTCGAAGGGGCTAGAGAGATGATTTGGTTGCAACGCTTATTCAACGATTTACATTGGCAACAAGATGATTATGTTGTATTTTCAGATAGTTAGAGTGCAATTTTTATGGTTCACAATCATTCCTCTCAGCGACGCTCCAAACATATTGACAAGCATGCTCACTATGTTCGTTATGTGGTAGCAGAAGGAAAACTAAAGGTTGCCAAAATTGATACCAAGATCAATCCAGTGGACATGTTGACGAAGGTTGTTGCCAAGGAGAAGTTTGAATGTGCCAGGACTTCTCTTGGCCTTGTTAAAAAGAAGTAAGTCAGCATGTAGAGCAGGGGAATGGATGATCAGCTAGTGTATCTGTTGTCTTCAGGTGGGAGATTGTTGAATTGTGAAGGCCAACAGACACATGTTTTTTTCCCTCCATATTATTTTGTCTCTTCAGCTGATCATTTGTGATCTATAAATGCTGATGGCATGTATTGTAAATGTAATTGGTTTTCTCATTAATATAATTCCTTTGCTCTCAGTATGGACGTAGCCACGATTTGTGGTGAACCATGATAAACTCTGTGTTTATGCGTTTTTGCTGTTCTGTATTTTCTTTTGCATTCTTAGTTTATTTACAAAACTAACAAGTAAAATATGAGACTACATATATTTTTTGGATATCACTAGGAAAGTTCAATTAAAAATACCAACAAAGTTAAAGAAACTTACATCAAAAAATTAAGAACAGCAGGACTGAAACCCTTTCCCTCAATATATGAGGGTGAAAACATGTAGTCTGCTGCCCGGTTCCTAACATAAAGTCCAAGCTCAAACAAGTTCTTATTCATATGATACTTAGGCCTCAAATAATGAATTGCTGCTTCCTGCTGCAGTTCAACAACAATGCGATCTCTTGTTGGCTGAAGAAGGCGCTCGATAGTTGCAGCTATCGAAATATTGTTTATATCAAAAAAGGCTTCTGCTATAGAAGATGAAGGCTGACTACTTTCATCTTTAGTTTCTTCCTCATGGCTGCGCTGTGCCAGTACAATTACTCTTTCTATAGAAGCAAGACAAAACCAATCAAAAGTTTAAAACCACCAAGTTTACACAAAATAGTATAAATATCATACCAAAATTAAAAATCAGATGACAAGTTAGTCCCTGGAGTAAATATAAATGTAGAGCCAAATAACAAATACTTTAAAAAGAGCTAAAAAATTAAATTCTAAATATGAAAAGATTAATATATCTGAAATACAACTGTCAAATTTGCAACAATGTCAATAAGGAAAAGTTACAGACCTGCTTGCATGACACCAGCACGTACCAAATCAAGTTCATACAGTGGCGACCCTTTTACAAAATAAACATCTTTGAACATTCCAGCACAACCCCATTCCGAAGCAACTGGTTTACTAGGATGCAAAATAACAATTGATGGATTTGGAAGATCTGGCCTTCTAAGATGGCTAATGAAATAGAAAAGATTAATGGGCCATTTTCCCTGAATGCACACCAAAACATGTGGTCCATTCAGATTACAGACTGGCATGGTTCTGTCATGCAGATTTTTCATTATGACGTCCATCCTTCGTTCAAAAATTGATGGATCAGGTTTCACTTGCCTCTGTTGTGTTGGTGGTGGCCAGCTTGTTGCAATATCCATTGCTTTCTCGAGTGGATATATGTTTTTCAGTCCTGCTGAAGAAGTATCTTTGTCAGAAAGTGAGTTGCTCGATGATTGTTTATTCTTCTTACTGGCATAAATTATATTTTGTATCTGGCTCTGACTTGGTCTCTCTCTATCTTCAGAACTGAATGGAAAAGCAGAAGTTATGGGAGCCGAATGAAATCTTCTCTTCTTAATGTCCTCCAAAAGTTCCGTGTCTTGTATGATATATTTTTCCCTGGAACTTCTGCAATATAAATACTTGTACAGTTGTTTTGAATAGCTAAAAGAAGTTTGGTGTCCAAATTTAGAAACTTCCGCTGCCTCCCAAAGGTCTTTGGCAATAACTAAGCCAATATCTGAACATGAAATGTGGTGCCCTTTTGGGTATAACACTATTTCCCTTGTCTTGTTCTCCTTCAAAACGTCAAGACCAAATAACATAACATGATACTTCCTGTAAACTACCTCCACAGCCTGTACAGAAGGGGAAAACAGATATTTTATGACTATTTAGTAATTGGAGACCTAAAAATCTAATCCCCTCCATGTCAAAAGTCATACTATCAACAATATAATTATTTTTGCAATGGGGCTGAATCAAATATAGGCCAAATTATGAATAATTTGTTTCGGCATTTCAATCTAGCATTTTTGGATATCCTTTTTCTTTGCCCTTTCTATCCAGATGCTACAAAATGCTATATAAATAGTCCAGATGCTACAAATTGCTATATAAATAGTTCAAATAGGAGTGGGTTGAAGTAAAAACTATATGTTAACACTCTTTTAAGTTACTACCTCACCATTGCATTATTCTACTCTAGAATAAAAACAAATGCCTTTCTGTCTTTGCATTGCATAGCTAGAAAGGTCAAAATGCAACTTAGGAGTAATGACTGACCTCTTCAAAAATAAATTCTTCTGTGTGAAACCAAGCAGGCAATATTACTGGAAACACTTGCTGCTTGCATCCATCTGAATATTGTTTTACCCAATGTTCAGACCCAATACGAGAGACAGCCAAGCCAGACTTGAACAGATTTGTTAAAAAGGTTGGCAGCCCTTTGACATGGCAGCTGAAACGGAGATACAGGCAAATTTAAAACTCAAGTATATTTTAGCAAACCAGTTAATGGCAAAGGAAACAAAATAAAAACCTTTGAGCAAGTAGCTGAAAGCGGATAGCTTCTGGGCAGACAATTTCAATTTCAGCTCCTACATCATCTAAAATAGCACTCTTTTGATTCTCAGGTTTCAACATCTCTACAATGACTCGAATCCCTTTGCCACAGTATCTATGCACACTCAATGTACGGACAAATTGTGCTGCATCCTCTGCATCAGGATTCTTCAAACACATAATCATCAGTAATAAAATCACCTTATGGAGATTGATTAATCATTAATTAGTATATGTTTTATTATGAATATGGTTAATGGTGACAACGGCAGCGTAAGACTAGATGATCCTTATAGGTTCAAAGAGAGACAATATTCCTATAAATATCAGATTGATACAAAATGTTAGTATAACTTCTCCATATGTACTTGTCAACGGTATTTCTAGAAAATGAAAAACTCATATTATAGGAAATACAACATTTAGACTCTTACTGGAGCTTGTTGGTCTGCCTTCAAGAATACAGCTGAAGCCATCTTGGCCCAAACACGGTCAAGGTCATTTTCATTCAAAGGAGTGCCCTCAATAAACTCTACACGACCTTCATAATTTGCTATGAGTGTCTTCATCTCAAACCTGTACATTGCAAAATACTATTGTATTAAGAATACAAAAGAAATGTACCAGATGCACCAGAAAGGAAAGGATTGAAGATATTTACCATGACAAAATTAGATGTTTAACACTTAAAATGCATGAATTCAGAAACTACAGAATCATTATGAGGAATCCAGAACAGTTTTCAGAAGTTGGGAACTCACGGGGGCTTATATGGAGCCATAATCAAAACTCGAAGTGGAAATGCTGTCATATCTGAAATGAGAAAAAAATGTAAAGGGTTATCCAATACTTTTAAATTGGAGAGTGTCATATATAATATTGTGCCAGAACGTGCATTGACTTGCACTGACTTGACAGACATTTTTTAGTTGTCACCTTACTTGTTTGGAAACACTACATAAAGAAATTTTAGCAAAATACTAAATGATGCTTTTCTTAATTTCCCAACCCTTATCATGAGAAGGATGATAGAACTCTGAAAGAAAGTCCTGCACTGTTCGATATGATAATTTGCCACTGAGTATAACAAATCTTGAATAATCAAATTTCTGCATTGAAGACTTTCCTCCATAAGGCCTGAAAATATACGATCATGTTAGTAAATTAGATTAATATAACTGTCTTATCATGAATAAACTGGACAGATATAGCTGTGTTAAATCATGCCTTGCAAGCACCTGAATTAGCAAAGAATAATTTTAAAATAATTGAATGTGCACCTCCGTGATGCGATTTCCATAATTTTATTAATCTGTACAGGTAAAATGACAAGGGCTATCAATATGGTAAGTAAAACAACAGCACGACCCCAGTCAGATTTCATATTAATGTCACCATATCCCACAGTCGATATCTGCTCCAGAGAGAAAATAGTGTCAGTTTTACTATGTATATCAAGATTCTAAATTTAAGGCCATGCATGATGTTAATGTAAAAGGAGAGGATTTGAGGCATACTGTAACAATCATGAAGTAGAAGGCATGATAAAATGATAGACATCCATAAGGGCCACAATTATTCTCTTTCATGATATGAAGTGGGGTGGTCTTTCGCTCTACCCAGTGTAGCAGACCGGCACCAATAAAAACTGCCCAATAGCATATCTTGTACCATGAGTAACGAAAATAGTTGCTTCCTTTATTGGCTTATCAATGCATATAAATTAGAACATTATCTGTGTTATGGTATAATTCTTTAGCCACACTTCATAAAACTAATAAGCAGCTACAAACATAGAATTGTTAAAACTCAAATACTCTAGTATAATTTTGCATTAATTTTCATGCCGGCAGCATTTCAAATAATTGATAAACATAACTACACATATTGTGATTGAAAAAACTAACAAACAGAATGATTTTAGGTACTGTTACCAGCCACACATGGCTTCATCAAACATTTTTTCAAACTACTAAAAGCAAATATGTTTCATTTGAAACTAGAAATGGGATAGACGATATAGAGGAAAATACTAAATATCATAAATTGCCAGTAGACAAGGGAAATAGAGGAAATCAATCAGGACCTCCTGTAGGGTTTTTTTGTTATGCTCTCTTAATTGCTTTGAAATTCTTAGGGATTGAGTCATTAGGAGTGCAATCTTTCATGAAAAACTTGATACAAATTTAGCATGTTTTGAGTTTGGGTTGTGTACACTGTAGACCTCCCCACAGGCCATTCTTTAAGATAAACTATGACCAGATCAACACCCTTCTATCTCCCGAAGGTTGGTAGAAACTGCAAGCAGAGAATCTCAAAAGCACAAGGGCTGACAAAATAAGAGACTAAAAAATATATCTCTAGAAGTATTAGAGAAGATTACAGTCCTTAGATTGGATCAATCATACTTATTGTCGGAATTTTAAAATTGGGTACAAGGGAATTGTTTTGCAGCTTTCTGGGTGTACAACTTTTGTTGAAGAATCCATATGAACGAGCCTTTCAATTTTAAAGCCACAGCATGAATACAAAATAAATTAATGGCCAAGAGGTTATTTTAGCGGAGCTTTTTGTAAATGAAGCTGAATTATGATTCAGATTTTTTCAGCTGGGCTCTGGTTCTAGGAAAATCCAGGATCGTTTATAAAAGATTGGCACCTAGGTTTTGAGTCAATGGAGGAGTTGCCCTCAGCTCCAGTCTGATTTGAATTCATTACTTCCCTAATTTTTTTAGAATGAGTGTCATTTAAATTGACAACTTTAAGAATCAATGTCTTTGTCTATCCAAAATTACCTTGGGAAAGGGATTTACTACATATGACACCATTTATGTTGTCTTAAAGCCAAATCAACCTCTGTCAGAATTTTTGAAAGGTCCTGCAAATCAAATGAGTTTATTGTCTTTTGACGTCGTTTTTCTCATGGTCACTTTTTCAGAGATTGTTCCATAGCACCAAGGCAGGAAATAAAAAGTCAAGATGAGAGAAATAGCTTTGATAAGCCAAAAGAAGTATTGTATCCAAATAGGAAAGCGAAGTAAACTAGGAAATATAGTTCAAGTCAAACAATATATTTAGCAAGAATGGGGGATAATTTATCACTAGAGTGGCAAGAATGAGTATCAGAAGTAGAGTAGACAGAGAAAATGATGTAGAAATAAACAGGCATAAGGGTTATACTTTTACAGTAAAACGATCAACAATCCTTTTGACATGATAGGGAAAAGCACTAAGAATTCTCAAGAAACTTGAAACCAACATTAGTTGTAAAGAGCCGAAGTCAAATTTTGATACCACGTAGAAGAGGAGAGAGCACACACAAGATATAAATGGATAAATTGGGTGTCCTACTAATCAATATGAAATAATAACAACCTTGAAGGCAAGAAAATAACAAGCAATGCCATGATATGATGTGCCTTAGTAGTAAGGTAAGCACAAGAGGAGGATGGTCCATCAATGCTTTATATGTTTCTTTTTAGTCTCTTTATGGGATTAGGGGAACATAAGGTCATGTTTCTCCTAGATGGACAAACATGGTGTATAGAGTAGCAGTATCACATCCATGTGAATGTAGTATTTAAGGTAAACTTCTAGGATATCCCTTCAATTCTCTTCAACATAGTCACTATATCCTACTACAGTCTGCCACGAGTCGGAGGTTTAGGACCCCATTCGAGGATCCACAGACTAGATGTGTATTGAAAGGCTTTGAGAATATCTTGTATTAGCTTATGATCTATTTTAATAATTGGTTCTTTAGTCTATTATTCAAGCTGAAATTTTATTCCAATCTCTTGTTTCCAGGAAACTTTTTTGTCTCATTTTCTAACTTCACAGATTGAACTCTCTGCAGTGGACTTGTGAAAAATATTCACTTTGATGTTTTTTTTCTGCAGCAAATGTTGCATCTTTGGGTTTCTCTAAATGATGACATTGTTGGTAGTCTAAGACCAACTAGTTTCCAGAGAAGAGGATTAACACTGGGGCCAAGAGGACATATATTGAAATATATATAGGTTAGTTGCAACTTCCCCCACATCCACTCAACCCAAAGATGAATTTTTACATAACTCATCCATATTCCAATGGCATCATCATCTTTCAGACTATTTCTAGCAACACCTGGTTGTATGAATTGATGATTTTAATTGGTTGATTGAGGGTTTGTTCCCTCTAGTTGTAAGTTGACATAACTCAAAACATTCCACTAGTTTACAGGATCTGTCATTGATGTCCTCTCCCTGGATTGGAGGGTGAGGACTTCAAGGTGCATTACTTGCTGTGAAATTGATGATGATAATTCTTTCTTGAGTATCTCTAGCAATGCTTGGTCATGTGAACTGATAAATTTAATTGGTCAAGTGAAGGCTTGTTCCCGCTACTTGTAAGTTGAGGCAAAAAAAACACATTCATGTCATCTTTGCCCCCTGGATGAATATAAGGATGAACACTTGACTTTTAGGTGCCTTGGCTGCTGGGGAGAGAGCATTGTTTTTACAGGGACTAGGTCCCCTAACCACCTTCTTCCTTTAGCACGGCTAAAGGCATATGGACCTTTGTCTTCAAGTTGGTGCCACTTTTAAATGTCAAGCCTTTGGTAACTTGCATTTCACATGCAGATGGAGATGGGTCTGAGACAAAATCTTCCAATTTACACATAACACTAGGGCTCATTTATCCTTGTAATTTTGCATCAGTTGTGGTGTGGAAGCTAATATCTGTAGTCAAAGAGTCTTCTAGGTTGTTGTCTACCTCCAAAGTTTATGGGACCAAGAATATTAAGACAGGTTCTAAATTTGTGGGAGAACCTACTTCCTTCTAGAACTATCGGGTGGTCCACTTAGCACAGGTCATTTTCCTATGGACATGTAATTATATATTGTAGGTTTTACACTTTGAATTCTATAAAAGGGATACAATACTATTGATTAATAGTTTTTAAGTTTATATTTTTTTCTTTGATATTGCCCTCAAGACATCCTGTGGTACTTTCATCTTTCTAGACTATCTCTAGAAATATTTGGTTGTGTGAATTGATTGTTCAAATTGGTCAGCTGAAAGTTTGCCCCCTCTAATTCTAAGTTGAGACAATCAACATATTCGCTGAGTTGATTGGATCTACCATATATATCCCTCTGCTTGAAACTACAAGTTTATTTTCTTGAAAACACAGGAACTAAAAAAGCTATCCAAATACACGTAAAACTGTGTAAAGGGATTCTCAAATGCCCGTGAAAAATAAAATCAAGGGATCAAACATAGTTTAAGAAACCTTCTTATTTTAAGCGAAGGATAAATAAAGTGGCATGATTTAAAAATCAATATGAAAGCTCAAGTAAGTCTTCCATAAATTTTACATTAATGTGGAAAAGTGTAATAATCTTACCAACTCCAAATGTATATGCGGTAAGAATTAATATTTGTTGTCCAATGGTATTCCTTGGAAGCACCACAGATGCCAAAGGAGGGATAATTCTGGTTAGAAAGAATGCACAGGGAAAATAAAGCATGCATCAGAACAAAACTCAACTAGTCTTTCACACTTTTCTATCAAAACACTACAGTGCAATCTTGTACTTGTTTAATTAAATCCAAAATAAACAAGAGGACCTCTGGACCTTAAGAAGCGAAAGACCAGCATAAGTTGTGGAATTGCATTATCTTGTTCCCATGGGCTGCAATAAATGAAAGCAATTTCTTACATAAAGTTAATAAATTCACTTTTTCTTTTCATGATATGGTAAATTTAAGCTTATCAACATTTGATATCTAAGAACTATTGCGATAAAACCTCCATATCATGACCAAGGGGAGAGCACTGATGAAGTCAATTACGCCTGTAAATGATATCATATAGTAAAGTCGAGCTGGTGCACTGCCATATAAGGGGACAGAAACGTTATTCTCTGCCACATGATAAAACTTCCTGATATAAAAGGCCTGCATTCTGGGAATAGTATTATCCTCTTTAATCAAGTTTTGCAAAAGTAAACCAGCGATAACAGATCAGGCCTGCACCTGTAGATTTTCAGTAAGTAGTCCACCACAAAGAATGAAGAACATATGGTCGTTAACACTTCAATGGAATGATGGTTCTCCAAAGTATAACTGTCAGATATCATGTTAACGAGGTCCAAAAATGCAAATTACATCAGTATCTAAAGAAGCCATTTTACTGGATGTAGTAGTTTTTTTTCTGATAACTAATAATGTGAATAGGTGAAATGCGTGGATCTGGTTGCAATATTATTAATGTTGAATAGCACATACGTTGACCTCACATAAAGGGTGATAAGTATCAGAGCTGCCAAAGATTCTATCTGCAGAAAATTTCACGAACATCAAAAAATAATTAATCTAGAAATCAGCATACTAGTTTATCCTCGGTGCATAATTAAAATATATAATGCAGTCAATGGGCCCTTGGTCTACTGGTGTAGTTGAATGGCTCTCAAAGAGCCCACCAGGGATCAAGTCTTGCTAAGTCCAAGGCTCCGACATCATAAGGGATGAGGCTGGGATCGTGCCCCAGGTGATTTTGACGGCGTGGATGCCCCTCAGTCCTTGGCTCTAAGCCAGAGAAGTTTCAGGCACGAGTGGGCTCATATTGGGTTCCTAAATCGTTAAAGTGGTGGCCTTCGCTAGTTGGTGGTTCGCAGGCCTCGTGCCTTTGCCGGTCTGCCTTGCAGGTCTGAACCCTCTATCAAAAAAATATTATAATGCACATATAAGTTATCCAGAGGTACTAGAATCAATAAAATCCTGACACTAACCCACATAAGGAGAGGACTCCATCTTCCACCACGAATGGCAGCACGAACTTGGATTGTTCGTACTACTTTTCCATAGAGAAAAGAATCATGGTAATTGGACAGGACATCCTGCATCCCAAAGCAAAGTGTATTAGGTAATTTTAATTGCAGAAGATATGAAGCAATGCATGGTGATTGAAACACACCTGGCCGGCATGTATGATCTTTTTTTTCCTTTGACTCCTAACCTGAAGAAACCTTTCTATAAGACTAATTTTTTGACTATCAGATTCTATACTCCCCATTTGGGGGATAACATTAGGCTGTTGTACAGGTTCTTTATCTTCATTTTCAATAACTGGAATACATTGACCACTAAGCGATATGTGCAATGTTTGAGAATGTGTAAATTTCCTCTTGGTGGAAGAATTGTATCCCCTGGGTGGTTCAATTGCTGGTTCATCTAGAGCTTGAACACACACTTCTAGTGAATTATCATCCTTGAGATTTCCAATCCTGCTTTCATCACAAAAAGAATAAATCAGAGCTACAATAAGTTTCACATAAATCTATCTTTTAGCTCAAGAGGACAAATGATTGAATTGCTGAATATGAATGTCAACCAGCCAGGCAATGAAAGTTCAACTAGCAAGACCATTCCTAGTAAACAATTCAAAATAGCAGAGGTAAAGACCAAAATCAATAATGGAACAACACTAATCAGTGAGAATCATGATAATACAAGAAATCATGCTATAAAAATTGTAAATTATATGTAGTACATGAAAAATTCTATATTTGTATGGATTAAAATAGGAAAGCAATTTCTGATAAATTGGTCAGAATAATAGCGAGAGGGAAGAAATATGCATATAATAATCAGAAAATTGGGATGATAGCTAGGGGATTGCTGATCCTGACCAAAAAGAAACCTCTACGGAGGGTCTTGCATCTAAAGGTTGGTTTTCTATTTCGAAAAGAATGCAAAATGTATTGATTTTAAGTACTTGAAAGAAAACGTCTTTACCAATATTGTGCAATCCAGCGTAAGAAAGGAAGTAAAAGGTATTGCTGCACATGGTATTACATAGGCTTATAATACAAATTATTCATCAATGCATCAATGTGAAGTCTGAACCTGTTTACAGCATCATTAGTTCTCTGAGTTAAATTGTTGGATTTGAATCCTCATAAACATAACTTTTTGGTTAAGCACATTGTAAGCAAGATTAGATAGGAGGGTATGGGTAATTTCCTTCAGGGTGTGTTTGGTTCGTGGAAGATGATGGGAATTGGCATTTTCATAATTTGGATTTAATTTCTTTTGCGTTTGTTTCAAAATTGGCAGAATGGAATTAGAATATCAGACTTCTAATTTTGTCTCAAAACTAGGTTTTCAAACTTCCTATTAGCAACTAGAAATGGAAAATCAAAACTTGGTTATGCTTTTTGAGGAGTGTACAAATAATAAATTGGACTACTTTTTGGAGTCTACCTACCATAAAATGTGTCTTTCCACTCATCTTCCAAGTGAAACAAACAGTTCAAGTAAAATCCCAAAAATAGTAATGAAGATTTGCAAAATCTTGATTTGGCTAAATCAAGAATTATAGAAATCTTGATTTGTACAATTCCACGAACCAAACGGACACTTAGGGAATATGGCAAGTTACTTAAAAGTAGCAGAAAGGGAGCCTAGATGCTTGAGGAGAGTATTGGATATTGAGATTTTTTAAGCTAGAAAGTTTATAATGTATCCAATCTCTCTTTCAGAAGACTCAAGGAAACACATTCCATGCAATTTCTCATGTTGATACACAACTTAAATTTAATTGCAATATAAAGGCTAGTTTAGAGTTCAAGTATAATAGTAATTGAAATTTAAGTGATGCAATCATGAGACTTGTGTTGATTTGAGTTTTATGCCACTACAATATGTGAAATCAAATGCTTAGTATTTCAAATGAAATACCAAATCTCCAACTCTCTTTTGAATAAGTAAACTCCCATGCTAAATTTTTTTAGATGGATTGTATGATCAAATAAGTCAAAGTTTGTTCTTATGGTGGACTTTTACTCAGTTATAATGATGTGATATGTTGACATCGCAAAGGGACTTATGCTAGCTCACTTAGACTTTATTGACTTGACTTTACAGATGATATGGCTTTATTAGTTCAATGAAGTATTTTAACTTGCAACTTGTGAAAATGATATGCAAATGAACTTAAACTTTTGAATCAAAACTACTTTTACTTATGCTCTAGTGTGCAAGAGAGTACACATATACTTGCAATTTTACTAGGCTTGGTCTTGTCATCACTAAACTAGTGCAATCTTTAAGGTAAACTTAAGAATGTTCAAATTACTACACTAACATTAAGATCATTCATCTATGCATATCAATGGGCGAAATATAATTAAAGCTAAACTTACAACTAGGTCATTCAACCATACAATTGAGAGCAAATATTGGTTTGGTCTAAGAAATTTTAACAAAGTTACATCCATAACTTTCATCAACTAAACTGCTTGAAGCAAATTCTAGCACTAAGTATTTGAATATATATATATATATATATATATATATATATATATATATATATAATTAAATGAAAAATGTAAGAAATCATGCAATACTCCAAATGTCACAATATTCACCATGTAAACCAACAATGAAGATGAAATATTTTTGGTAGTATTAGAGCAACAATTCTCCAACAAATCCCCCCTTTACGAAGGACAAGGATTTTCCTTTATAGTACCAAGTACAATGAGTAACTCTGATTGATTTAAGATCAAGGGCCAAGATTAAACCACCAAAGCCATAATCTACCTAACAACTACAAGAATTAAATGTTGGCTAGTTACAATTGGGTGCCGCCTTCTGGGCCAATAAGAAAGTTATAATGCCTTCATTGACCAATGAGAAAATGGATTAGGTGAAGGAGACACTAAATCAGTGGGCCAATGCAAACGTTACAATGCTTTCCTTGATAAATGAGAAGAGAGGTTGAGTGAAAGCTTATAGAAGATGACACTAATTAGTGGGCTAGTAACTTCTAGAAAGAGAACATGGATATTGAAAGATTTAAATTTTGCCTTGCATGCATTCCCTAGTTGGATTGTCTTGCAAGACCTATTAGTCATAAACCTCTCTACACACATCTTCACATGTTTCTCTAGAGATTTCATTGTCAAATAGGTGGGTGGATTACTATTGATTGGTCTCATGTGTCTTTTAGAACTAGATAAGCACAAAAAATCCTATAGACATAGAACCATTCTCCATTAATCATGTAGCACCTTATGTGCTTAGTCTAGAAAACATGAATTGTAATTTCTTTGAAGAGGAACTAGAACTCTACATGATCCATGTACCCAATACCCTTTTGGGAGGAATTTCAGGTTTGATCTTAGATGGGTGGGCTACTTAGAAGTGTGAAATAGAACCATTTTGACATATAGATGAGGTTGGGCCAAGAATCTACATTATCCACGAACCAAATGTTTCTATTCCAAATATGATCCAAGATGAAAGAGAAAAAATGAGACAACATGTCAATGAGATGTGTGTTTCTAGTGAGAAAAAAAGATGAAATTGTAGCTGATCTATTTGATAATACCCATGTTTTTATTAGTGACAATGAAGAAGTCCTTGGACCAACATCAGTGAAGTATTTTGGGCAGTAAGATCAAGTAGATCAGTTGGAAAGAGTGTTTATTTCTCAAGAGGTTGATGAGGACATTCTGGTCTTCAAAGATGAGAAGAGTGAACACATTATTTAATTCATCAAGCTAAGCATTGTGATCAAATAAGAGGCCTCCTTTTGCATCAAATCCATGTGGAATATGTTGAGTAACAAGGATCGATTTTTTGTTAATGTAATTGTATTGCTAGTGTTATAGATATATTTCAAATGTAGATTTGGATATCATATAAATATGAAAGGAGGAGACAGTCTCATGAAGAGACATGTCTCTAAGGTTTAATCATCATTTAATTAATATTTTTAATAATAATAATTTGTATTATATAGATGTGTGTGTGTGTGTAAAATATTACATGAATATGTATATAGGAAATGATGATTTACCAATAATAATGTATATCGAATCAATCTGACTGAAGCTACAACTTTAACACTCCCTTAGGGAGGATTCGTAGAACAGATTATGTTCTCAAGTATATGAAGAGATATCATCTCATTATGAGATTCAATTCATGATAAGGCTAAAATTCTCAACACTCCCTCTTTAGAAAGAAGAAGAAGAAGAATCGAAGTAATTATAATGCAAGATTTGAACACCACTTTAAGTGTGGTCTATGATAGATTTAAGTTATGGTGTCCAACAAGATCCGTCCTGAAGAACCATAATAATTGGATTTCATGGTGTTCGACAAAATTTGGCTTGAAGAACCATGATGAGTTTATTATCAAGGTGTCTAGTGCTTGAAGAACCATGATAAGTTGGTTGTCAAGGTGTTCGACAAAATCTAGCTCGAAGAACCATGATAACACTTGCTCCATCACATTTTGGTGTTAGGAGATGGATCAACTATTGATAAAGTCATCACCTTACTATAGTTACCTTCTGGTTAATACATTTGTTATCATGACTTCCAACATGCTGGAACAACAACTTAATGAAGTTCGTCATGATAACAAGTCTCCCATTTTTATGATTGTCACTTTACAATGATTACGTTATGTTTATATATATTAATGAAAGATCATCACCTTTCATTACATATCATATGTGGAATAGTAACCACCATGAACCAAGTCAGAGGGTGGTACAAAGGCTTTCACCTCAATTCTATCTCATAGAGAAGTATATATTACAATAAATTTTACTTAGAACTTCTCTTCATAGAGAAGATATCATTTACAAAGGATTGCACCTCAAAATCCTCCCTCGAAACATTGATTCTGGGAAGTCAAGTCCTCTAGTTCTTCCTTAGAAGGTCTCCTTTCCCAAGGATGCCCATCAAACTCACTTTGAATTTGATATCAATTTTTCGATTTTCTGCTAATAAGTCATCACTTCCGCACGATATACACAGGAGTGGGCCCATCAACATCATGTAGTCACACACATGTATTTCTTGAATCCCTTTGAGTACCAATCTTCTAAGCTCCCACTTTTCCTTAGAAGAAGTTTCATACTCCCTCTTAGTGTAGAAGGATCTCATAATCTCAATCATCAAAGATGTTTTCTTCAAGAGCCTCACTTTATCCATCTTGATTATTAGGGTCTTTGGAGCTACTATCATTAGACTGAGTTTGCACAATATTTGGTAGTATGTGTAAAGTACCAACCTTCTTTTCGTATAAGAACATCCTCAAACATAAAAGAAAAGATCTAGGAAAATAACCCTTACAATATGTATAGAATTACAAATAAGAGAGACTATAATGAGTGGATACATATAAAGACAATAAAACTTATTTGCACATGAGTGTCAATAGACATTTGAGAATGGAACATCTTTTTTCAAGTGAGAATGAAACATTTGTTATGATTAATCCCCCCACAATGTAAAATTTCCACTCTTATATTTCAATTACAATCAACTCCAATAAGACAATCACACATGAGAGATATCAACCTCTAATAATGCTATCTGCAGAGAGCTCACATTGATACTAGTGTATCCATCAACTTAACTTTTAAGTAGATAAAAAATGCATCATATCATCTATATCTTACTTGGTCTTGGTGCTCCTTTTATACACCACATAACTCAACCTTTCTCTAGGTACTCTTGTTATCCTTCCTTTTCAAATCTCCTTCATCAAACAAACAATTGATAGCATTTACATCAAACAATCTATTTTCAACAATCTCCCTCTTTGGCATTAATGACAAACCAATACAAAGAAAATTAATATCTTGTATTGAAAACTATCCCTCTATTTGTATGTACTCTTCCTCTAGGTAGGGTAATGTGATCTTTGTCAATCTTCTTCAATGTAACTCTCTTATATCTTCCTCTTTTTGAGTTCCTTTCATAGCTCTGTCATCTGATCTCTCTATCTGTACTCTGATCTCTCTATCTACCTATACTAATCTCTTTGTCTGTCTATACTTTGATCTCTCTAACTATTCGTGCTTTGATCTTTCCTCAGCTTTCTCCCTCTGACTTTCTAATTTATTGATTTACTCACTCTTTAGGTTGTCTCCCTCTTTCAATGTATATCTTCGTCTTTGACAACAATGCCAAAGACTTGTCATCTCAACATGCAGATATTATCAATTCAAGTTCTCCCTCTATCACCTTGCATGTGATTGTAAATCTTTTGTTTCAACTCTTTGATTACTTTAGGCATCTTCTAAAGTAAGATCTAGTGCATCAAATTGGAAAATATGGCATTCAACTCAGTTGATGCCGGACACTACTCTTTCTTCTTAAATAGATTTGGATAGGGGTATCACCCCTAGTTTATCTCTTAGATACTCATGAGCATCCTTAGGTAAAAATTTTGTGAATATCAGCTATCTGTTCTTTGGTATTCACATATTGCATTCTCACTTCTTTGTCTTGAACTAGCTCTCTTAGGTAATAATAATTGATTGCAATGTGCTTTTTCTTTGTATGCATCACAAGGTTCTTTGATATGTTTATAACACCAATATTGTCAGAATAGAGTGTCATAGGTTCAATAATTTCCTCCTTCATGCCCTTGAGTAGATTTTTGATCCATACCACATTTGCATAATTCACTGCAACAACCACATATTTAGCTTCAACAGTAGCTTTTGATATACAATTTTGTTTCTTACTAGTCCATGAGACTAATATTTTTCCCAAGAAAAATGCTCCTCCACTTTTACTTTTTCTATTATAAATACTTTCAGTCCAATCAACGTTTATGTCGGCTCTTAGTTAAAACTTATCATTTTTCTTGTAATATAGACCATACTCTGTTGTCCCTTTAGGATATCTCATAATTCTCTTTACATCCATCAATTGATTCTCCTTAGGATTTACAGAAGATCTTGCAACAATCCCAACAACTAATGCAATGTCAGGTCTACTATGAATTACATATTGCAATTTTCCAATCATAGTCCTGTATAATATTTGATTCACTTCAGTAGAATCATCAGTCTTTGATAGTTTGTGTCCTTTGACCACAGGTGTGTTAATTGGTTTTGAATCCTCCATACCAAAAATTTTCAATATTTCCTTCACATACTTGAATTGAGTAATGTAAATACCATACTTCATTTGACACACTTGCACACCAATAAATAATTTAATCTCTCCAAACATGGACATCTAAAATTCTTTCTTCATTTCACCAGCAAATCTTTTACACAATACATTTTGTTCTCCAAATATGATATCATCAATAAAAAATTTGGCTAGTAAGATACCTTTATCTTCTTAAGTGTTCAAGTATAGATTACTATTGTCATCAGTTTTCTCAAAACCAGTCTTCACAAGACAGTTGTGAAGCCTCTCATACCATGCTCTTGGAGTTTTCTTTAAACCATATAAAACTTTGTGTAGTCTACATATGATGTTCTTGTTGTTTGGATAAACAAATCCTCCAGCAATTCAATCTAAATCTCTTCTTTTAATATACCATTCAGAAATGCAAATTTCACATCCATTTGGTAAAATTTGGAACCTTTGTATGCAAAGTAAGCAAGTTGAGTTCTTACTTTTGTTAATCTTGCAGAAGGGGAAAATGTTTCTCTATAGCTAATTCCTTATTCTTGAGCATACACCTTGCAAACCAGTCTTGCCTTGTTCCTTGTGACTTCACCATTCTCATCCAATTTGTTTCTGAATACCAACTTGGTTCCAATA
The DNA here is from genome assembly GCA_028749045.1 of Cupressus sempervirens. Lineage (NCBI taxonomy): Eukaryota > Viridiplantae > Streptophyta > Pinopsida > Cupressales > Cupressaceae > Cupressus > Cupressus sempervirens. The sequence continues at coordinate 595,664,647 of CM053783.1, forward strand.
TCATTTTTGCTCTTTGCTCTAGGTACAAGTGACCAGGGTTTGTTTTTCTCACTCTAATCAATCTCCTCTCTCATGGCTTGACTCCAGTCATCATTTTATAATGCATCCTTTACCGACATAGGCTCATGCATGCTTAGAAAACACATGTACCACTTATCAATTTTCTTCTTTTCATTGGTCTGGCTTCTTTGTCTCCAATAATTTGTTCAACAGGGCGATGTCCTTTGACATACTTTGACAATCTTGGTTCTACTCTACTTTCTACATTTGGTCTTTCAACTTAAGAATCATTGTGCGCTTCTTTATCAGGTAACTCAACATTCCTTTCATGTACACTAATCTCAGTATCAGAATGCACCTCAGCTTCTGACTGCAACTCAGCTTCTAAATGCAACTTGGCTCCTAAGTTCCACTGTGCTTCTAAATGGGACTCAACATTCATTGTGTGTGACTCGATAGTCACTGAAACTTGTTTCTGTTGATTTACAACTTGGTTCATGTAATTCTATACACTCATCAAACTTCACATTTGCACTTTCCACAACGTTGTTAGTGTTAGTATTTAAAAACTTATAAGCTTTACTTGTGGAATAGCCTAGGAATATACCTTCTGCACTTTTAGCATCAAATTTTCCATTTCTGTTATCCTTGCTTCCAAATACCTTAAAATATTTTATATTGGCTCATGCATGCTTAGAAAACACATGTACCACTTATCAATTTTCTTCTTGTCATTGGTCTGGCTTCTCTGTCTCCAATAATTTGTTCAACAGGGTGATGTCCTCTGACATACTTTGACAATCTTGGTTCTGCTCTACTTTCTACATTTGGTCTTTCAACTTAAGAATCATTGTGCGCTTCTCTTCAGGTAACTCAACATTCCTTTCATGGACACTAATATCAATATTAGAATGTACCTTAGCTTCTGATTGCAACTCAGTGTCTGAATGCAACTTGGCTCCTAAATTCCACTTTGCTCCTAAATGCAACTCAACATTCATTGTGTGACTTGATAGTCACTGAAACTTGTTTCTATTGATTTACAACTTGGTTCACAACTTCATTATCACTCATGCTTTCATAGAAGTATACAACATTTTTGTAGTCTTTAGGTTCCTTCATAAGTTTAACTTCATGTAACTCTGTACATTCATCAAACTTCACATTTGCACTTTTCACAACTTTGTTAGTGTTAGAATAAAAAAACTTATAAGCTTTACTTGTGGAATAGCCTAGGAATATACTTTCTTCACTTTTAGCATCAAATTTTCCATTTTTGTTATCCTTAAGAACGTAACACTTGCTTCCAAATACCTTAAAATATTTTACATTGGGCGAGTATCCATACCATAGTTCAAAAGGTGTGAAATTTGTACCTTTCTTGATTTGTACTCAGTTCAGGGTATAGACAACAATACTTACAACTTCTCTCCATTATTTCAAAGCAACATTCTTCTCCATCATCAGTGTTCTATCACAATCCATTACAGATTTGTTCCTACTTTCAACAATCCCATTTTGTGGAGGGGTCCTAGGTGCAAAAGTCTGTCTCTTGATTCCTGTATTATTAAAAATATCTCAAACTCATTTGATGTGAACTCTCCACCTCTATCAGATCTTAAACATTTCAAGCTTTTGCCAGTTTCTTTTTCACTTCTTTCTAAGTACCACTTAAACATTTGAAATGCATCAGATTTTTTTTCTTTAGAAACATAATTGTCATTATGCTAGAATAATCATCAACACATAGGATAATGTACTTGTCACCTTTGTATCTTTCTACATTGATTGCTCCACATAAATCAATATGAACTAGTTCTAGAATTTCTTTTGAGGAGTAAGTCTTACTTTTAAAACTATATTTTTTCATCTTGCCTAATTGACATTGTTTACAAATTATATTATTTGGTTTCTTCAGTTTTGGCAAACCTCTAACTCTCTTTATCTTATTGATATTGATCAAATTATCCAAATCTACATGACAACCTTTTGTGCCATAGCCACACATCATCAAATTGTATTATAAGACAAGTATCATCATTCATGTCAATATATAATAGACTACCTCTAGTTTGATCACCATTGCCAATTATTTCTCCATTAGCATCATAGATCTTAGCTTTTTTTGTCTCCAAATTCAACCTTATATCCAACACTATTCAATTGTGACACTCTTAACAGATTGTAATTAAGTCCTTCTACATAGTAAGCATTGTCACATATGATCTTATCTATCAATTTTATTGATCCTTTTCCTTTGATCAGACATGGTGCATCATTACCGAATCTAACACTATTACCATCATAATGCACAAGAGAATTAAATTTACTTTTATATCTAGTCATGTGATTAGAAGAACCACTGTCAAGTATCCATCTATCACTCTTTTTCACATAAGACACCAGTGCAGTTGCATCATCTTCATTAGAATCATCCTTCATTACAACATAGACAACCTTATCATCATGGTCATTAGATTTTTCATTTGATTCCTCTTCGACAATGTAGCAAGCTTTCTTTCCTTTATCCTTATAACCTTTGTTGTTGTCATCTCTTTTGCCTTTGTATTTGTCTCCACTTTTATTATTCTTCTTCTCATGACATCTTGCAGCAATATGACCAACCTCATTACAATCAAAACATATAATAGGTATCTTACCTTTGTACTTTCCTTTGCCTCTATGAAATCTCCTAGCCATCAATGCTTCAAGGTCCTCTACATCATCATCATCTGTATCACTATCACTAGAAACATATTTGACCCTTTTATTTTTCTTCTCTTTAGACTCTTTCAATGACAATTTATCTTTTAAAGTAGATTCTACATTTTTCAGTTCTCAAATTACCAAAATTAGAGAGTTCAAAGGCAGTGAGTCAACCCAGTAGTCCTTTAAGGGTCAAATCATTACTAGGTGTGCATCTTAGTTCTTGTATGGTAGAGAGTCTAATAACATATATAGGAAACAATGTTCTTAGTACTTTGTTGATCACTATCTCATCTTCAATAATACTAGTTTTCTTTGATAGCATTAACAACTTATTTTTACTTTGGCACAATATTGAACTATATTCTTTACCTTCTTCCATTCTCATTTCATCAAACTTACCTCTAAGACTCTCATTGGCTTCTTAGTTGTTGGTATTCCTTTTCTTGGTTCTTTTGTTGTTTTTCTTTCACGTTCTTTCTACGGACACCATTTGGTGCTCTCCCTGCTGACGTTTGCCCTTTGTATTGTTTTTAGTCCCTTAGACCCTTGTTGGTATCCTATTAGACATTAATAAATTTATCTTATCTTATCTTATCTTATCTCAACATATTTTTATCTCCTCCATAGATCTTTTCTATAGAATCCCACATCTTCTTAGCAAAATCACATCCTTTGATGTCATCAAACTCTGTGTAGCTTAGGGCAGAGGCAATCTCTAACATTGCCTAGTTGTGCTTTTTTTTTTTTTTTTTTTTTCAAATTATCAAAGTAGGGGCTCCAATAGGGTCAACATGCTCAATGGTAATGGTAGATTGTGCATAGTCTCCAATTCCTCCTAGACATAGCCTCATCAGACTCTTCCATGTAGGCAAGTTCTTCTTGTTAAGCTTGGGTACCTCTCTTTTAGACATCATGATCTTTTGCTTTTAGTACCTTCAAACTGTTCCTCACAAGCATCGATGCTCTAATACCAATTGTTGGAATACTTTAGAATAATTGGGGGTGGGGGTGAATCAATTATCCAAGGTCCAAGGTCCAAATGTCCAAATAAAACTATTCAGCACTTAACAAATTCATATCCATAACTTAATAGTTCATTGTCCTAGGTCAGAATCACTTTGCAAAAATGTAAACATTAAACACTACAAAATCATTCACACATTTGACACAAAGATTTTACGTGGAAATCCAGTTTGGGAAAAACCACCAGTAACATGCTACTAATTCTCACTCTTCTGAAGTGATGCCCTATGAAAGGCCAACCCTATTAAAGGTTACAATACACACTGTTAAATGTGACCTAGTTAAAGGATTTCAATCACCCTATTAGGAATGAGCCTTGTTAGAGGACTTTAGACCATTCCATTAGAATGTCACCTAGCTGAAGGATTTACAAATCACTATTAGGTCAACCTTAATCCAAAGGATTTAACCTAAATTGATATAATGATTAGAAAGTAACAATAGGGCTTAATCTGATAACAAATCATAACACACTTACAAATTAAAAATCTTTGTTTTAGTCCTCCATTCTTCTTGGCATTCATACACTTCATCTCTGATAACTTGTTCACCCTTCAAGCATTCATCCTCTTAAGCCTTCTTACCTCGTATGCCAATTGCAGACTCTTCTATTCGGCTACCATATGAAGCAACACCCTAGACTCCTTGTCTTCCTTGGGTTCTTGCACATGCCAACTATTTCTTCTAGTCATGTATACCCTTATAAAGGGAATTTAGGTCTTTTTTCGTTCAATTACAATGGTCCATTTTAGGGTTAGGTCAAATTCATTGAATCCTCCCTCTTTCCATTCTACTACCTTTAGAAACTTCTTTTACAATCCTCTTTGAATTCACCTCAAAATAATCTATGTTGAATTCCGTGCCTCCAGCTCATCAAGTTTATCTTTGACATGCTTCAAACAATCCAAGAAATCAACTTTGTTGCCCCAGATTTAGTGAATCTTCGATCAAACTCTTATTGCTTACACTTGACAATAACTAACTTTTGATGCTCAACACACATTGGGTTTCTTAGCATCCACTAAACTTTACTCAACACATACTGTCTTTTTACCCTCACTCGACACACACTAAATTTTATCGGTATACACCATTTCCTCACTTTGCTTGGCACTAACTAATCTTCTACTTGACTCTAATTGATCACTTGGTCAAGCTTAAAAGACACACTTTGTTTTCCTTCTTCTTCTATACTTAGCTAGTGTATGGATCAACTTCAGCTTTTAAGTAGATAAACAATACATCATATCATCCATGTCTTACTTGGTCTAAGTTCTCCTTTTATACACCACATCACTCAACCTTTCTCTAGGTACTCTTGTTATCCTTCCTTTTCAAATCTCCTTCATCAATAAAACAAATGATAGCATTCAGACCAAAAAGAAGTTGTCTCACCACCAAGTATCAGGTTTGACATCATTGACAAAATAATGATTGTTCCATTATAGATTCCACACATCAAACAATCTATTTTCAACATGACATGTATATCTAAATACATTTTTGGGTGATCTAGATTTGGGTGTTAAAAGTTGATCAATCATTTTTTTGGGTAGAATATGCATATCTAGTCGAGAAATATATAAAGGAAATGTAAGATTAAAATAAATTATTTTCAATAATCCTAGAATTCATCAAATATGTGTCTTAATGTTGATGTGACACATAATGCAAATATGTTAGTAGTAATTGGTAACATTGCCAATATCTAGAAATAATAAAGTTGAATATAAAACTCATTGGAATATTTTCTTGAGTCTTTATAAAATTTGAAATGCTAGACTCAAAAAATATTATTCTTCATAGAGTATAGAATTTGATCACTTTGAACTAAACATATGAGGACAAATATACAAAATCAAGATACAATTGTTTTAAAAAACTTCTCTTTGATGTTGTGCCAATCATAACTAAATGTTTAATTGGGGCTGGAGGAATTGGATGCACATGATCATCATTTTCCATGAGCAAGAATTATTTTGTGTATCAAAAATTTGGAAGAAATATATGTCTGTGTGCATATATATATATATATATATATATATATATATATATATATATATATATATATATATATATATATATATATATATATATATATATATATATATATATATATATATATATATATATGCATGTGTGTGTGTGTGTGTGTGTGTGTGTGTACACATACACACATATATATCTTTATTGATTTGTATGCATAATTAATTTGCATATATTTAAATATTTTCGTTTGGGAATTCCAAGTTCAACCATTTAACAAAGCAAAAACAATTTAAGAAATGTAATTGTGAAAATTTCATTTTATATGCAGAATCTCAAGAATAGGAGATACAAAGTTCTAATTAAAAAGTTAGGTACATTGGATAGATAGATAAAATTGGAAGGTATTTATTTTAATCATAATCATTTATGCAAAAGTAGCTTAAAAATGTTGAAGGATAGAAATTAATTTAGGACTTTTATAATACCCTATAAATACATGCTCTATGTCATTGTTTATTACTTAAGTCTCTTGGACTTTAAATTTATATAAATATATATGGGGAAATAGTTAAAAGGACAAACAATATAATCTTGGGAAAATGATTAAAGGATTAACAAAAAAGATTTACTTTACATTTTAATCACAGTGACAATGTTGTAAAATGTAGCGTCTAGTGCTTTCAATTAACATCTTTGACCCATAATTTATAGACCCATTAGATCAAAGAAAAGCACCAGTTGATTCCAAAAATCATAAGTCAAAATCTATAAGTCTTGGTCCAACTAGTCAAAATTGAACCCATGCACTACCCTTTAAGGACAATTTATCTTGGAAATTAGTATAACTCCATCATAAAGTCCCTTAACCCTATAACCAAGGATGCAAAGTTTAATTCTCAAGCTCTCTGTGTAGAAGCAAGAGATACACTTAACTCCATCAAAAAGTCCCTTAACCCTATAACCAAGCTTGCAAAGTTTAATTCTCAAGCTCTCTGTGTAGAAGCAAGAGATGCAAACCTCTTACACAATTATATTTATCCAATCAAAGATGCTCTCTTAGGTCACTTAGTAACCTCCTCCTAAATAACATCTTATAATCATCATAAGACAAATGAAAAGAAGCTTAATGTAATTAACCAAGAGATATTAAGTTTCTTCCATGTGATGTTGTGTTTTATAAGAACCTAACATTACAAAACATTTCAATAACTAGATAATGGTATATTCTTTAGTATTTTATAAAATTAATTCCAAATAAAAATGATTTAATACAAGCTAGAATATTATTGATATTACAACTAGTTATATTAGAAGATAGGATAAGATAAGATAAATTTATTAATGTCCAACAAGAGACCAACAAGAGTCTAAGGGACTGGAAATAGTAAAAAGGGCAAACACTAATAGAGGGAGCACCAAATGGTGTCCACATAAAGAATGTGATAGCAAAACAAACAAAATAACCAAGAAAAAGCACTAAGAACTCCTCAAACGCGAGAAGTAGTCTAGAATGGAAATATGGACATTAGGGAAATTAGGTACTTTGGAAGGTTGCCTCTGAGGTCTACTAGAGGGACATTGTTGAGTGTGATCTCTGTAGGGTCTCACAAATTTGGTGTGAATCAAGATAGTGCAGAGAGGCCGCTTCAATTGTCGAGCAGGAACTATAGGACTGAAGAAAGAGGTGATGAGCTACGTAGGGGTCAATGTTGGGCAAGGTTGGAGCTGTATAGTGCAGTGCCTGCCCCTAGTTCACATTTCTATTATCATTGCCAAACTCTTTTAGGCTAGTTTTATGCTTAATGATTAGTAGCATTGTTTAGAGATTATCAAATATCGTTTCGAATTCAGTTGATTTATGATGAGATTACTTGGTACTCTATATTTCATGTATGCATGATGATTATTTAGTGATTTCAATTATTGATGATGATTAGTTAAATGGATTATTATGTGTTTTCTTATGGATGCTTACCCCATACTACATGTGTATGGTGTGCGCGTATGTTTTCTTTATGTATGGCATCTCTGATGTTGTTAAGGAAGTCATAATCACCTGCTAGTAGGGATCTACACGATGCACCACTTCCTGCCATTGCCTATTTAGCTTAGAATATTGGGTTTGTATATGCATGGATTTTATGCAGGTTGCAGGTACCGAGTATCGACTTCCCTGAATTGCCAGGATGAGCGTACCTTATCACATTATCTCAATGGTAAGAGAGGGGAGATAAATTGGGAAATAAATTCTTAAGTCCAAATCCTAGACCTTTAAGCCATTTGTCTTAGAAAATTAGGACAAGTATTTGAGTTGTTTACCTTTTGAATGTTTCGGATGATGTTAATTCGTGATTATAACCCTTTAGTTTGATTTTGTATGTGTTTTTTGTTGTTGGGTTTTCGTATTTTATTTTATGAGTCCTTGGTGATTTTTCTATTAATTAAATTATATTAAAAGATTAAATTAATTAGCTAATTTAATAGAAAATTATTATGATATTTTAATGTTTAATTATATTTAATTAATTAGAAAATTAATTAAATAAAAAAAATTAAATTTAAAGATAAAAGTTATAAAATAAATTTAGAACATGATTATATATATATATATATATATATATATATATATATATATATATATATATATGTATGCTAAATATTATTATTATTTAAGTTAATAAATATTTTATCAATTAACATTTGAAAATAAATTAAAGCATGAAAAGATATTAAATTATTAAGCGTTTTAAAATTGCATAAAGTATGCATGAGATTAAAATATAACAAATTAATTAAGAAGTGAAAAAGAAATTAATTTATTAAAAGTTTTATGATTGCATGATGCATGCATGAGATTTAAATTTAATAAATTAATTAAAAGAGAAGTCAAGTGAAAATTAAATAAAATTATTTAATAATTCAATTAACATGCATGGAAACGATAAAGAAAAGTTAATAATGAGTTAAAGTCTGGTGAGCAATGTAGTGATCCGTACCAATAGGCCACTAAACAAAACCCTAAACTTAATAAACTGCTAAAATATATTGCTGAAATAAAAGAAATAATAGTGCCAATGTATTCATTCAATGAAAACCAAATGTTTTTACAAATGATATGGCAAATTTCAGCACCAAAACATTATGACATAGCATGTTACAGAGAAACCCTAACTGGTTGTATACAATTGAGAACTTGTTGCAACTACAGATTGAAATGAAGAACCTAGATTGATTAAATGGTGGAGATTGGATGCCGAAGATGATATGGTGAAAGTGCAACTCCAACTGAAACTCCAAATCAGCAATTAAGCACAAATGAAAGGACTGAAATATCCTTCCCACAATTGCAATAATTCAGATGATCTCTCACACCCTCAAAATTGCATACCAATTGAGAGTTTTCGTTCTCAATGGCCAATTGTGACTATTTGCAGAAACCCTAGGCTCCACAACGCACATAAGCAAAAATCAATAATAAATCTCGATGATAGACAATGAGCCCTCAATGCCTATTTATTCTTTTTTCCTTGATAGGTCGGCCTCCCTTTTGAATTTTTCTCCGCTTCTTCCAGCAACCTCTAGAAGCTTTTTTTATTTAATTTATAAAGTTACCTTGTAATATATATATTTTTAATGGATAACTTTATAATTAATTCCTTCAAAAAAATGGGACATTAGAGGTCCGCCCCTCCTAAAATTGCTTGGCCTCAAGCAATCTTAATGCTGGATGCTGCAAAATCACTTCTCCCTCCCAAGTAGCATCTTCAATAGGTAAATCTTTCCACTTAACTAGATACTCTTTGATTACTCTCTTGCGAAGCTGCTTCTCTCTTCTATCCAAAATGAATTCTGGCACTAAGATCAATTTCCCTTCATCATCCAAGGGAGGTAATACTATAGAAGACATCACATTCTAACCCAATGCCTTTTTGAGGTGTGATACATGAAACACATTGTGCACTTGACTATCTGTGGGAAGCTTCAACTCATAAGCCACCTCACCAACTCGTTTGATGATCTTGAATGGTCCATAATAGCGTGGCTTGAGTTTCTCTGTACCACTCTTCTTGAGAGTGGACTGCTTATATGCCTGCAACATGAGGTAAACCATATCATTTACCTCAAAACTACGCTCAGTCCTCTTCTTGTCTGCATACTGTTTTTGCTAGTTCTGAGCTCTAGCAATGTTGTTTTTGAGAGTAGCAACTATATCCTTACTTTCCTGTAATAGTTCACCTGCACGGGGTACTCGACTGTCTCCCAACAACAAATCTAAGAAACTAGGTGCCTCATAATCGTAAGGTGCCATGAAGGGTGTCATTTGTATAGTCATATGATATGTAGTATTGTAACAATACTCATAGAGATATATCCATCTGACCCAAGCTCGTTGTTGATTTGCCACATAATTCCTCAAATACCCTTCCACCCATTTGTTTACAATCTCTGTTTGACCATCAGTCTGTGGGTGATAACTGGTACTAGGTGTAAGCTCAGTGCCAGACAACTGAAATATCTCTTGCCAAAAGTGACTTATGAAGCGGCTGTCCCTGTCACTCATAATGCTCCGAGGTAACCCGTGTAATCTAAAAATCTCCTAAAGAAGACCTCTGCCACCTGAGTTGCTGAGTATGTAGTAGTAATGGGGAAGAAGTAAGCATATTTTGTCAACCTATCCACCACCACATAGATACAATCACGCCCTTGGGCCCTAGGCAAGTCCGTAATAAAATCCATAGAGATGCACTCCCACTTCTTGTCAGGAATAGGAAGTGGTTGTAGGAGCCCTGTTGGATAAGTGTGCTCTTGTTTGTTCTGCTGGCAAACATGACACTCACACACATACTGCAAAACATCAGCCTTAAGTCCCTTCCAAGTGAATCATTCCCGTACTAACCTGTAAGTCTTGAAATACCCAGGATGGCCTGCTGTAGGTGAATTATGGAATGCTCTCAAAATCAACTGCTTCACTTTCGATCCTGGGACTAAGTAAATCCTATTCTTGTAAATGATCAAATCATCTATGAGAGTGTATCCGGTGTCGATTGTTGTCCCCTCCACTATAGAAGAGGCCCACGTGTCTTTGGCATATTCTGCTACAATCAAGTGTCACCAATCCTTTGATATCTGAATCATAGAAGTGAGGTGTGGCCTACGGGATAAAGCATCTGCAACAATATTCTATGTCCCCTTAACATATGTGATATCAAAATCATATGCCTGTAACTTACTCACCCACTTCTGCTGATGATCATTCAGGTCCCGCTGTCCCAAAAAGTGCTTCAAACTATTATGATCAGTTTTAATACAAAATTTGCTGCCCACAAGATACTGTCTGAATTTGACCAAGGCATGCATGATGGTCAGCATCTCCTTATCATATATGCTGAATGATCTCTTAGCCCCTCTGAGTTTCCTACTCTCATAAGCTATAGGATGCTTGTCCTGCATGAGTACAACACCAACTCCCTCTCCAAAAGCATCACATTGAAGCTCAAATGGCTTCGTGAAATCAGGCAATGTTAATACTGTGCATGTAGTCATTATTTCCTTGAACTGCATAAAACACTCTTGTGCCTCCCGAGTGTTAGAATTCTTTTAGAATAACTGAGAGGGGTGGGGGGTGGGGTTGAATCAGTTATTCAAGGTCCAAATGCCCTAATAACACCTTTTCACTAGTTTTAATGCATCCATACACTTTTCATTCATCCAAACTTAAATCAACCATATTAGCAAGTCACAGTAAATCAACATGCGGAGATAAAACATGCAAGATCAACACATGACACAATGATTTACGTGGAAACCCAATTTGGGAAAAACCACCAGTAACATGCTACTTGATTTTCACTCTTCTAAAGTGATGCCCTGTTAAAGGCTTACAACACATTGTTAAATGTGACCTTGTTAGAGGATTTCACCAAACTGTTAGGAATGGGCCTGGTTAAAGGACTTTAGAACATTCACTTGGAATGTCACCTTGTTAAAGGATTTATCTCATGGCTATTAAACCAACCTAAGTCCATAGGATTTAAACTAACTGTTACAATTGCTAGAGAGTAATGATAATGGCTTTTTGATCTGATACAACTTACAACATACTTTGCAGATTTCAGATCACACTTTCAATTCAATCTTTTGCTTGGCTTCTTCAATCACTTCAGCTCTGACTGCTTGTCTTTCTCTCAAGCTTCGTCTCCTTAAGTATTCTTACTCATCATACCAATGCATCCATATTTGAGGTCTTCTTATTGAAACAGAGTAACTATGCTCTCTTTCCTCCTTAACATCTCCTTCAGCATTTTATGCTTTCATGCTTGACCGCCTCATTTTTTCCTTCATGAACTTATGACTCCTTAAATAGAAATATGATTTGCCTTTTCCGCTCGATTTTCCCTCTCCAATTTTAGGGTTTCTAATGGATTAGGTAAGATATAATGTATCTACCCCATATCTTGTTCTTATCTAGAAACTTCATCTAGGCTCCAGTTGTAACCTCAAAAACGTTCTACATGGTGTTCTGTGTAACCAACTCATCATTCTTATCTTCCATTTAATTCACAAACTTCTAGATAACAACCTTGTCAGCTTAGATCTGGCGAATCTTCGATTTTCAAAATAATGCAACAAGTCGGCATTATTAATTTACTGGTGCTCAACACCTCTATGTTACTCAGCACTTATATCTGCTCGGCACTTGTATTTGCTCGACACTTGATATCACTCGGCACTTGTATTTGATCGGCACTTGATATCACTCGGCACTTGATAAACTTTGTATCACTCAGCATTTGAAGTTTAACTTGCTCGGCATCTGAAGTTTACTCGCTCGGCTTCAACTAGGAATCTGTTCGGCACCTACTAGCTTTGCTCAGCTCCCTCTCTCTAATGATCTTAGTTGGGCTTTACAAAAGACTTAGCTAAAACCTTACATCTTTGATATGTTTCAGTGTGCCCATTCTCTGTGTCTTATAGTATGTCATCAACACACTTATTTCATCAATGGCTTGACTGATCCTTGTATTTGATTACAACATCATAACTTCAACCTTTCTCTTGGTGTTCTAGTTACATCTTATTGATTGCCTCCTTGTCAATCAACTAATTGTTAGTATTTGGATCACTAAAGCAATTGTCATTCCTCCAAGTAGCAAGTTTGACATCAATGACAAAACAATGATTGAGAACATTCTTTACCAGTTCCATATGATCATTCCAAACACTTTCTTCATGATCTTTTCAATCATTTCCAACAATCTCCCTCTTTGGCATTGATGGCAAACCAAACTGATCAATTAATCAACTTAGTTACCACCAAGATTGTATACGTTGTCTGCTACTTTTCTTGGCTGTTACATCTTTACTACTGATCTCATATATCTCCCTCTTTCATATATATCTCCCTCTTGCTTTGTATTGATCAGGTTTCTACATATTTCTCCCTCTTTGACATAAATGCCAAAGATGTAGCATCTTTATCATGCAAAATATAAGCTTTGGCTTCTTGATATCTTCTCCCTCTGTCACCATGCTTGTGACTGATTTGGAGTTTTCTACTCCTGTTGTCATCCTCTGCATCAATCTGTTGATATTTCAATGATTTATTGCTCGTAATGCAGGGCAATTTCCTTGTTGCTTTAAACTGCTTGAGTTAGGGGTATTACCCGCAACTTGCCTCTAAGATATTCATAAGCATCCTTGGGCAATGGTTTGGCGAAGATATCTGTAGTTTGTTCCTTTGTGTGAATGTATTCCAACTTCACTTGTTTGTCTTCTACCAATTCTCTGACATAATGATACTTGATTGTGATGTGCTTGATTTTTGCATGCATTACTGAATTTTTGGATATGTTTATAGCACTTGTGTTATCACAATACAATATCATAGGTTTTGTTACCTCTTCTTTCTTTCCTTTCAATAGATGTGTGAGCCACACAATATTTGTGCAATTGACTGCTGGTGCCACATATTCTGATTGTGCAGTAGACTGGGATATGCATGTTTGTTTCTTGCTAGTCTAGGTAACTAGCCTTTTGCCTAAAAATAATGCACCTCCACTTGTACTTTTTCTATCATCAATGTTGCCTCCCCAATCTGCATCTGTATATGCATTGAGCTCAAAATTTTCATTCTTTTTGTAGTATAGACCAAAGTTATCAGTTCCTTTAAGATATCTCATTATTCTTTTTACTGCTATGAGATGATTTTCTTTAGGATTAGTAGAGAATCTAGCCATTATTCCAATTGCTAATGCTATGTCTGGTCTACTATGTACAACATATTGTAGTTTTCCAATCATGGATCTGTAAATTGTTTGATTAGCTTCAGTTGATTCATCATTTTTGGATAGCTTATTTCCTGTTGCCATTGGTGTGCTGACTGGTTTGGACTCCTCCAATCCAAACGTTTTAAGAATCTCTTTGATATACTTTGATTGTGTCACAAATATACCATGTTTGAGTTGATGTACTTGTAATCCAACAAAAAAATTTGATTTCTCCAAACATAGACATCTCAAATTCATGTTTCATTTTGTTAGCAAAGCCTTTGCAAAGCACTTCCTTTCCACCAAACACTATGTCATCCACAAAGATTTCAGATACAATAATATCCTTTCCTTCTTCTGGTTTGATGTACATGTTGCTGTTATCATCAGTTCTTTCAAATCTTATTTGCACTAGATACTTGTGAAGTCTCTCATACCATGCTCTAGGTGCTTGTTTCAAACCATAGAGTGCTTTATGTAGCTTACAAACCATATCCCTGTTGTTCTCATCAACAAATCCTTTTGGTTGTTCAATATAGACTTCTTCTTCTAGTATACCATTTAAAAAAGAAGACTTTACATCCATCTGATAGACTTTAAAATCTTTATATGCAGCATATGCAAGTAAAGTTCTTACTCCTTCCATTCTAGCAACAGGGGCGAATGTTTCCCCATAGTCTAGTCCTTCTTCTTGAGCATAACCCTTGCATACTAGTCTAGCTTTGTTTCTGGTAATCTCACCATTCTTATTTAGCTTGTTTCTGAATACCCACTTGGTGCCAATCACATTCTTGTCAACTGGTCTGGGAACCAAACTCCAAGTTTTGTTCTTCTTTATTTGATCAATCTCTTCTTCCATAGCTTTATACCAGTCATCATCTTGTAATGCACCATATACTGTCTTAGGTTCAGATTTGCTGATCAGACATGATTCATGTCTCAGTCTGTTCCTTGTCATTGGTCTTGCATTTTTGTCACCAATTATCTATTCAACAGGGTGATGTCTTTTTACATATTTGGATAATCTTGGCTCTGTCCTTGTTTCCATGTTTGATCTTTGAAATTCAAGATCACTATGCACTTCATTGTCAGGATGTTCTTCATTTATTTCATATGTATTGTCTTCAGAATTAGATTGTGCATTTTTTTCATTCTGCAACTCGGCTTCTGAATGCAACTCGGCATTCACTGGTTGGGACTCGGCTGAGATTGAAATTTGTTGTTGAGTTTCAATTTGATTGACATCATCCTCATCAACAGTCATTCCTTCATAAGAATACACAAAGGTTCTGTATTCTTCCATTTTTTTTGGTTCTTGAGCTTGGAGTTCTGTGTGTTCATCAAAGTTTACATTTGCACTTTTCACAATTTTGTTAGTGTTAGTATTCAAACACTTGTATGCCTTACTTCTAGTGGAATAACCAAGGAATATGCCTTCATCACTTTTTGCATCAAATTTTTCATTTCTAGCATCTTTAAGAGTAAAGCATTTGCAACCAAATATTTTGAAATATTTTACATTGGGTGAGTGAGCATACCATAATTCAAAAGGTGTTGTATTTGTACCTTTCTTGACTTGTACTCGGTTCAGTGTATGAACAACTACACTTACAACTTCTCTCCAGTATTTTAGAGCAACAATCTTTTCCATCATTAATGTTCTGGCACAGTCAATCACAGATCTATTTCTTCTTTCAACAATTCCATTTTGTGGGGGAGTTCTAGGAGCTGACGTTTGTCTTTTGATTCCTTTATCATTACAAAATATCTTGACTTCATTTGATGTGAATTCACCACCTCTGTCTGATCTCAGGCATTTCAAGCTCTTTCCTGTTTCCTTTTCAACTCTAGCCACATACCACTTAAACATTTGAAAAGCATCAGATTTTTGCTTTAAGAACATAACAGTCATCATCCTGGAATAGTCATCAACAAACAACATTATGTACTTATCTCCTTTATAGCTTTGTACTTCCATTGGACCACATAAGTCAGTATGAACTAACTCAAGTATTTCTCTAGATGTATAGTTTTTGCTTTTGAAACTTCACTTTGTCATCTTTCCTAGCTGACACTGTTTGCACATGATATTGTCAGGCTTCTTCAATTTTGGTAAACCTTTGACTTTCTTCATTTTACTGATATTGACCAAATTTTCAAAGTTGACATGACATAGCCTTCTATGCCATAACCATTCATCATCAAATTTTGCAATGAGACAAGAAACTTCATCAATATCAAGGTAAAAAAAATTACTTCTTGTTTGATCTCCTTTACCTATCGGTTTACCATTAGTATCATAGATTTTTGCAGTTTTGTTTCCAAATTCTACTTTGCATCCTATATTGCCTAACTATGAGACACTCAGCAAATTGTAGTTTAATCCTTCAACATAGTATGCATTATCACATGAAATTTTCTCTGTGAGCTTAATGAAACCTTTTCCTTTGATTTGACATAGAGCATCATTACCAAATCTAACACTATTTTCATCATATTGAGTAAAGTTAACAAACTTACTTTTGTCTCCTGTCATGTGATGTGAGCATCCACTATCTATGATTCACCTGTCATTTTTGTTCATACATGTTACCAGTGATGTGGGCTCTTCTTCATCAGATTGATCCTTCATGGCTACATAAACAACTTCATCATCATTATCATCAGAATTTTCTTCAACAATATAACACTTTTTGCCTTTTTCTTTGTAATCTCTCTTGTCATCATCTCTTCTGAATTTTTTTTTGTTGCCTTCCTTGTAATCCTTTTTCTATGTACACCTGGCAGCAATATGACCTACTTCATTGCAATTGAAACAAATGATAGGCATCTTACCTTTGAATGTGAAATCTTCTAGCAAGCAATGCTTCCAATTGTTCCACATCTTCCTCATCAGTGCTACTATCACTGGATACATATTTCATTTTTCTTCCTTTCTTTGATTTCACCTGTTTAGTATCTTTTAGTGATAGCTTGGCCTTAAAAGTAGATTCAACATTCTCAGGTCTGTAGTTGTCAAAGTTAGATAACTCAAATGTAGTGAGTCTACCTATTATACCTTCAAAACTTAGATTGTTTCCTGGCACACATCTTAGTTCTTGTATTGCTGATACTCTAATAGCATAGATAGGGAGCAAGGCTCTTAAGAACTTACTATTAATAGTATCTTCATTCAATTGACCACTCAAGCATCTTATTGCACTCACCACTTCCTTTATTCTTGCGCCATACTGAGCAACATTCTCATTTTCCTCTATTTTCATATCATCAAACTTTCCTCTGAGACTTTCTCTTTTTGCTCTCTGTACATTCTGATCTCCTCCATAGATGTCTGATAGGGCTTTCGACATTTTGAATGCAGTGTTACATCCTTTGATATCATCAAATTCAGCATAGTTGAGTGCAGAAACAATCTCTAGCATTGTCTGATTGTGTTCCTGTTTGTTTTTCATGTCTTCTGCAGTAAGAGTACCAGTTGGATCTACATGTTCAGTGACAATTGAATTTTGGGCATAATCTCCTATGGATCCAAGATGTAGCTTCATCAAGCTTTGCCATGCAACAAAGTTGTCTTTGTTGAGCTTGGGAACTTCTCTCTTAGGCATTTTGATCTTTTATGCTTATAGTCCCTTTAAACTAAATCAATAGTCTCGCTCTGACACCAATTGTTAGAATTCTTTTAGAATAACTGAGAGGGGGGGTGAATCAGTTATTCAAGGTCCAAATGCCCTAATAACACTTTTTCACTACTTTTAATGAATCCATACACTTTTCATTCATCCAAACTTAAATCAACCATATTAGCAAGTTATAGTAAATCAACATGCAAAGATAAAACATGCAAGATCAACACATGACATAATGATTTACGTGGAAACCCAATTTGGGAAAAACCACCAGTAACATGCTACTTGATTTTCACTCTTCTAAAGTGATGCCTTGTTAAAAGCCTGCCCTGTTAAAGGTTTACAACACACTATTAAATGTGACCTTGTTAGAGGATTTCACCAAACTGTTAGGAATGGGCCTGGTTAAAGGACTTTAGAACATTCAGTTGGAATGTCACCCTGTTAAAGGATTTACCTCATGGCTATTAAACCAACCTAAGTCCATAGGATTTAAACTAACTGTTACAATTGCTAGAGAGTAATGATAATGGCTTTTTGATCTGATACAACTTACAACATACTTTGCAGATTTCAGATCACACTTTCAGTTCAATCTTTTGCTTGGCTTCAATCACTTCAGCACTGACTGCTTGTCTTTCTCTCAAGCTTTGTCTCGTTAAGTCTTCTTACTCATCATACCAATGCATCCATATCTGAGGTCTTCTTATTGAAACAGAGTAACCATGCTCTCTTTCCTCCTTAGCATCTCCTTCAGCATTTTATGCTTTCATGCTTGACCGCCTCTTTTTTTCCTTCATGAACTTATGACTCCTTAAATAGAAATCTGATTTGCCTTTTCCGCTCGATTCTCCTTCTCCAATTTTAAGGTTTCTAATGGATTAGGTAGGATACAATGTATCTACCCCATATCTTGTTCTTATCTAGAAACTTCGTCTAGGCTCCAGTTGTAACCTCAAAAACGTTCTACATGGTGTTCTGTGCCACTAGCTCATCATTCTTATCTTCCATTTAATTCACAAACTTCTAGATAACAACTTTGTTGTCTTAGATCTGGCGAATCTTCGATTTTCAAAATAATGCAGCAAGTCGGCACTATTAATTTATTGGTGCTCGACACCTCTGTGTTAATCGGCACTTGTTCCAACAACTTTCCTCATGATCTTTTCAATCATTTCCAACACCGAGTCCACACAAATGCCCCTTTCTTCAGGAAATCTATCATGGGCACTACATGTCGTGAGTAGCCACTAACAAACCTGCGATAGAATCCACATAGACCAAGGAACCCTCTTAATTGTGTAAGGTTCTTTGGTGGTGGCCAATCAACAATAGCATGGATCTTTTCAGGATCCATTCGCACTCCTTCCGCACCAATGATGTGTCCAAGATACAACAATTCTATCATCCCCAAATCACATTTGGACTCCTTGGCATACAAGGACTCACTCTATAAAATGCGTAATACTGTCTCCAAGTGCTCTAAATGTTTATGCCATGTCCTGCTATAGATCAAAATATCATCAAAGAACACTAGCATAAATTTCCTCAACTGATGGTGGAAGACCTTGTTCATAGTGGACTGAAAAGTGGCAGGTGCATTAGTCAAACCAAAAGGCATGAGTACAAACTCAAAATGACCGCAATGACATCTAAAATCAGTTTTTTCAATATCTTGCTCTCGAACTCTGATCTAGTGATAGCTTGATCTCAAATCAATTTTTGTGAAATAATAAGCCTCATGCAATTCGTCTATCAGCTCATTGATGCATGGGATGGGATACTTTCTCTTTATAGTTCTCTTATTCAACACTCTATAATCAATACACATTCATAGAGTTCCATCCTTCTTTTTTACCAAAATAACAGAAGATGCAAAAGGTGACTTACTTGGTCTGATGTGTCCCATTGATAGCAACTCGTTGATGGTCCTCTCAATCTCATCTTTGAGTCGTTTTGGGTGCCAATATGGTGTGATCATGATAGGCTTAGCACCTTCCTCCAACTCAATAATGTGCTCAATACCTCTGTCTGGTGGCTTGCCTGGTGGAATCTCACTAAATACCTTCCCATACTTGATTCTCAATTTTTGAATATCTGGATGATATTCAATCTTATGTTGCTCCCCTTGGGTAGGCATCAAGGCACATATTTCTGCCCATTCTATATTATTACGCCTAGCTAATCTCTCCAACCGCTTAAATGAGATAGTCCTAACATCACCATTATGGATAGCCTTTAGCACATGAGTCCTGCCATCCACCACGAATCGTATCTCCATATCCTCTAATCTCAGGGTAACCTCCTTTAAAGAATGTAGCCATTGCATCCCAAGTACTATGTCCATGTCACCCATGTTGACCACATGATAGTCCGCCTTAAACTCATAGGTGTTTAGGCGCAAAGGTAGATCTCGCACCATCCTATCACAATGAAGAGTATATCCATCAGCTACCTTAACTCTTAGTCCCTCGAACTCCTCAGTAATGAGTCCATGCCTCTCCACAAATCATGCATCAATGAAATTATGCATGGCACCTGTATCCAACAGAGTAATAATCTTTTGTCCTGCCAAGACTCCTCAAAATCTGAAAGATCCCTCTCTTTGAATACTAGACAGACGTGCCTCCTGTAAATGTATCTCTGGAGCCTCTTTTTTCTCAGCATTATCTACCTCTTGTTCACCCTCTACCTCATCAGGATCCTCATCATGGTGCTCTGAGATGTCTGAATCTGAACCTTCATAATAAGCCCACATCACCCGGTTAGCCTTCCCCTTAGGCTTCATAGGACAATCATGACCAAACTCATAGGGACCTTTGCAAAAGAAGCATAGCTTCTTCCTACGCAAGTCATTAAGTGTTTCCTTATCCGAAGGTGCAACTAGCTTGTCTTTTGAGTCACTAACCTTCTCTTTACCCTTGCTGAATTCCCCTTTGTTATCTCTAAATGATGAAGAACCCTTTGAACTAAACCGGTTTGCTGGAGCTGCAAGTTCCATACTACGGGCTTTCTTCATGGCTTCCTACAATGTAGGAGGATCAAAGGCCTTTACCCACCCCTTGAGTGGTTCAGTTAATCCCTCTGTGAATAAAATGACTAGCCTCCTTTCTGAAATGTCAGGCACCATCACTGCAAGCTTCTAGAAGTCATTGATAAATTTTTCTAAGCATCCTGACTGTCTCAACTGGGCTAACTCCTGGAAATAAACTTCAGGATTTCTTTTATCAAACCTTTCTATCAATCTATCCACAAGCTCATGATAAGTGGTTACTTGATTGTGTTGCAATGTGATCATGCCATGTGTCCACCAATCATGTGCTGCCCCATCTAAGTGTAAAGTGGCATACTTGAGTGCTTCAATTTCTATCATAGTCTTCAGAGATAGGAAAGTATCCACCTTATGAATCCAAGCATGAGCAGTCATTTTTCCACTGCCATCAAATGTGGGTAATACCAACTTGTTGGTGACCTATTGCAACTCACTGTGTTTATCTACTTGCTTCTACTTGGCAGCTCTATAGTTCAGGTACCTATCAAATATCCATCCATCGTGTACATATTCTGGTAATGAATCCCAATCATTCCTCACTTATCGAAGTTCATCTACAATATCTGTTACCATAGCATCAGGTGTGCATGCTGGTGTTTCTTCTCTAAATGTAGGATGTATGGATCTATCAGCTGTTCCAAACTGTGTCCTATGTTGTGATCCTGCTATGCTTCTGTCATCCTGATCATGATTATTTCTCCTATTTTCCCCAATCAAATGTTGCATCATAACCATCATTGCCCGTATACTTGCCTCTATTGACTGTAGAAGCCTCTCCTGTTGCTGTAAAGTCTCATCATCTCACACACTTCTGGATGGGCTTCGAGAATGTCTCTCAGCCATATTCTTAGTTATGCTGGTTCTTTTGTAAACTAAATTAAATGGTGGCTAGGTAACCCTATCAGGCTGGTAGGAAACCACTTTGATACCACTGTACTGACCCGTACCAATAGGCCACTAAACAAAATCGTAAACTTAATACACTGCTAAAATATATTGCTGAAATAAAAGAAATAATAGTGCCAATGTATTCATTCAATGAAAACCAAATGTTTTTACAAATGATATGGAAAATTTTAGCACCAAAACATTATGACATAGCATGTTACAGAGAAACCCTAATTGGCTATATACAATTGAGAACTTGTTGCAACTACAGATTGAAATGAAGAACCTGGATTGATCAAATGGTGGAGACTAGATTCCGGAGATGATATGGTGAAAGTGCAACTCTAATTGAAACTCCAAATCAACAATTAAGCAGAAATGAAAGGACTAAAATATCCTTTCCATAGCTGCAATAATTCAGGTGATCTCTCACACCCTCAAAATTGCATACCAATTGAGAGTTTTCATTCTCAATGGCCAATTGTGACTATTCGCATAAACCCTAGGCTCCACAACGCACATAAGAAAAAATCAATAATAAATCTCGATGATAGACAATGAGCCCTCAATGCCTATTTATTCTTTTTTCCTTGATAGGTTGGCCTCCCTTTTTAATTTTTCTCCGCTTCTTCCAGCAACCTCTAGAAGCTTTTTTTATTTAATTTATAAAGTTACCTTGTAACATATATATATTTTTTTAATTGATAACTTTATAATTAATTCCTCCAAAAAAATGGGACATTACAAGCAAGGAGTCCTCTAAGGTGATCGCACAATTAATGCACCAATTTTAGGAGAAAACTCCTTATCACCAATTGAGGGTTCATTTTCAAGGGACCAAAGTTTTGGGGAAGGACTGCGAATTTTGGAAGGGGGAAGAATTTTGAAAGAGAGAAGGTTTTGAGAGAAGAAATTTCTCTCACAATCTTTTTGGGCATAGCGATTAGGATCAGAGTCTAGGTAGATTCTTGTGGTTATTCGCACAGTTTATTGTGCTCTTTCTTTTCCTATCTTCATCGTGATTCTTAAATGGTTATCTGAAAAATTCTTGTGATGAATGTTTCAGTATTGCATATTTCTAGCATGCATGTTAAATCCTCTATATACAAGAAGATTAAAAGATCAATATAATCCTTCTTTAGTAGTTTTAAAAGTGGAAATTGAATGAGGAAGGGTTTGGTATTAAATTAGAAATTTTCAATGAAGAATTTGATTGGATGGTCATATTTCCTCTATTAGTTTAAGGTTGAAATTGTTATTAAAAAAATGGCAATATTAATAGACGGGAATTGTTGTTTTAAATTTTTGTTAAAAAAAATTACAAAACAAAATATATTATTAAAAAAATAAAATTTTAAAAATATGTGTGTGTGTATGTGTGTGTTGGGGAGGGTGGGACATGCCCACACCCCCTCCTTTATTAAAGCCGACAACCATACAACAATAGCAGTGTTGCCGCAGGCCCTACGCTAGCAGGAGGCCACACGACAACCCTTGTGACATATATTGTGGCAGTTTGTTTTTAATTAAAGTTTTTAAATTATGAATTATTATTATTTGATAATATTTTAATTAATAAATTTTATAAATAAATTTTAATATTAATTTCATTATTGTTTAATAATTTCATTAATAAGTGTTAATATTAATTTTATTATTATTTAATAATGTTTATTAATAAGCTCTAATTTTTATTTTTTTTAAAATGAAGTTATTATTATGGTTATTAATTATTAATATTAATAATTAATAAGATGTGTAGGGGAGTATTAAATTTCTTTAATTATTAATAATAATATGTTTTTTAATGAATTTGTTAATTATTTTTATTTAAAGAAAAAAAACTATAGGGATTATTTTTAATATTTTAAATAAATAATTACCTTAGGTCATTTGGATCAATGGACTTAAAAACTCAATTAGGGTAATTGTACAAGTATCTAAATAAAAGAACGAGTTACTTCACAAGGGTAAACTATGAATTTCATCTACTTAAACCATACATTAAACTAGAAACCAAAACCTTACATTAACTCAATAGTGTATTTTCAAGATTAAATTCAACTATGAAACCTACACTTTGTTATCTGTTTGTTGTCTATGTTTCAGGTTTGGGTTGACTAGAGTGTTAATCAGTTTTAGGACATCTACCAGAGGTTTGGGAGTTTTGTGTTTGTGATATTATGATGTTTGATCTCAATCGTTTAAACTCAACCATGGTAATATGTTGATATGCTCTATGTTGAGTGTGATTCTATTTTTGGTTAATGCTTTCATTGTCATTGTAGGATAGCGAGATGAATGCTATGATATATTTGACTTAACCATTTTGAGTCTTCGATCAATATTTTTGGGGATGCTTTCCAGTTGCTCATAAAGAATTGATGTTTTATTGTGATTATCTTTTTATGCTTTCTAGTCACTTGTATAGGACTGAGGTGATTTTATATGATTCTTTGATTTGTACTTTTATGAGCCTAGGGTAGGTTATCTATATGTAATGTCGAGAAGTGGCTTGCAATGGGGGCCGAGGCCCTAAGTGGTTCCTAGGGTAACCTAGTGTAAGTTGTTTAATAAGTGAAAACACTACACTAAATGAGAATAAAATGAACCTAATAAGAGTCTTTGTGTCATGTCGCCTAATTAGGGTAATATAAGTAAATTATTATGAATAAATAAATAAATATTAAAATAAATATTGATATATTATTAATGGTATAATATATTATTATAGAATAAATAATAATATATTATTGATATAATAATAATACGTTACTAAGGTAATAAGGTAATATTAAAGGTCAAATCATTATTAATAAATAAAATAATAGTAATATTATTATCATATAGCATGATATTACATTATAATTATAATGTGATAATAGTATTAAAATATAATGAATAAAAGATTGATAATAGTAGTAAGGTAATCAAGATTCATGGATATCAGTTGTACATATAATAATAACAATAATGTTATTAATAAATTATGTACACTATTACTAAATAAATATTGAATATATAAATATTAATAGTAGTGCATCAAGCATTATTATATAATATTGATATACAATTATTATTATGATAGTATAAAAATATATATAAATGACTAATATTATTATTAATATAATATGTTATAATTATATTATAAATCAATAAGATGATAATATAACTAACTATTATCACATTGGATATAAATACTATTAATAACTAAAGGTAATTAATCAATATAATATTATATCTAATATGGTACAACCATTAATATGAAATACAATATAAATATACAAATATAAAAGTAAATAGTATAATATTATGTAATATATCATTAATATAATAGTATGACATAGAATTAATAATACAATAAATAAATACAATTAATTATTAATACTAATAACATAATATTAATGTAGGATAAGCTATACTATTTTATAATGTTAATATAAAATCAATTAAGACATGCGGTAGATACCAATGCAATCTAAGCAGCATCAGTTAATGATAATAATTATTATGAATGATACCATTGATGGTATAAGTTCTCTTTATCAATGAAGAGCTAATATTGAAACAAAAATGCAAGAAAAGTGACAAAGTTAATCTAGAAACATTGAGTAAGAGAGAAGATCAATGTAATTAGAAGATCACAAACTTTGATATCAATAGCTTAATCATCCATGCTAAGTGCATCACACAATACCATCGAACTAATATATTGAATTGATAAAGATAAAGGTTAATATATGAGGGTCAATGATTATAATTATTAAATTAAATATTACAAACCTTACAAATACTGACATAAGCTATCCAAAATCATGGGGAAAGGACGCGACCAATCAAGTCAGGACATTTGACATCACATATATATTGAATGTTAGAATGTTTGAATGGGCATGGAGGGGAGAACAAAAAATAAAAAACAAAGAAATCACGAACTCCTCTATCGAACCATACCCAGGCAGACACTGAAGATGTCAACTGAAGGAGTGTACATTTCTACACAGTTAGTGGAATCACAACCTATCACCACTGACGTAGACAGAAAATTTGACAAAGCACACACAAGTGTGACAAGGTGATATCAATATCATAAATAGGAGGAGAAACTATGTGGGAAGTAAGATCACAAAGATACGAAAGAATCTATTATCAAGATCAGAGACCTCTGCATATGGATATTCTGTATTGTCCACACTTAGTATTAAGAATCTAGCCACAATATTAAAGTGGCGAATAAATAAGATAATTCGATGTTCAACCAGATGAACATGAAGGATAAAGTCGCAGGGTATAACATAAGGTTGAGTTGATATATTGTGTGAAATGGAATATTGTTTCAGATCACATTTTCTTGAATATTATTATGTAGATGAAGACCAATCACCATGGATACATTATGGTAGGATTTCCATACTTATACAGCCCGCCACCATCATAGAAGTCTAAACAAGTCAAGTAAGGAAGGATACTAATTATCAGATACAGCAGTGATCTACCATCCAAGGAAAAGATATTGAAAATGCATACAAACAAAAATAAATAAATAAATGAATGACCTAGAAAGGCTCATTACAAGTGGTATCAGAGCTTGGATCCTGCCAACCTGTAAGTTGTGAATTAATAACAAAGTGATGCAGAATGATTAGCAAGAAGTGCACAGCTTGTGGTATATGATTCAGTCAACAAATAGAATGCAGAGATAATAAAAAATTTCGAAGCCAAAAATTAGAAATAATAGTACTGCATTTGTTTTGACTTCTATATCATGATAATGCGATTATAATCTATAGACTATCAAATGAAATCCACAACTTTCCTCAAAAGTTGAAAACATGTTGCTTACCAAGCATTCACTAAGGCTTGATCATCCAATATAGTGAGCTTCACTTCTCAAAAGAGAAACTAATGTCTTCACGTTGGAATAGTTATAGAACCTAATGTAAACATATTATAATTGATGATGCCACCAAGACCTAAGTCCAAATTTTGTACAACAGCGAGCTACTTTTACTTTTTACATTGATTTACAAATGTTATTCAGATTCCTCTTTTATCAACTTGAACATTTTTAAGCATTTCACAAGTACCTTGAAAATGGATAAAACTATATATATGTAAGATGATGAAACAGAGATTAGTAAATCATATTTTGAAAATAAAAAAGACATTCATAGATCAAATCTGAAAGAAATCTAATCCTCTCTAACATCGTATTATAGCCATCTGATATTAGGGATTCTTTAACCATGAGATTTTCGTCTAAATTTGTAGGTTTCACACAAATACATATCAGAGCCTTGGTCTTACTAGCCTAAGGGTCACTACAAATGATTAGAACTATGAAATATAGAATGACTTGAATAAATCTGATTTTAGTAAATAACAATTTTGAAGCCAAGCATACCCCATCACATTCACCAAGCCAAGTTAAACATCAAGATTCACAGCATGATACAATGTGTAGATATTGGGGCGTGCACCTTAAATAGAGCATTAAAACTTGAGATAGACTTGATAGCTGCTAGCATAAAACAAATGCACAATAAACATAACGATGCAACCAGAAAGTCCCTAAGAAGGTTCAGTGAAGTTCACTTTACGGGTCAACAATGTTAGACCCACGTGACATAAGGGGAATGGAATGGATGGAATCTCATTTGTACCCATATCTCAAAATTTTTAGCACGGTCCCTAGTCGTCTTGGTTGGAGGAATGAGCAGCTACGAGCATTATTGATTGTAGTGGCTAATCAAACCCCATATCATGTAGATTTTAGAAGAGCTATTCACAAAATGCCTCACCAAATTAAGGGAGCGCATATAATGAACTGTAACTATTTGCTCAAGATAGATAAAGATCCCAAGTGTCAACCATCCTGCAAAGATAAGTCTGATTTGGAATGATATAAGGTGTTGTTAAAAAGAGATAAATTTATCAGAGCCTATTCAAACCAATCAAAACCCCGTGCATCAGTTGATGTGAATATACCCATGATATGCAAAGTTGAGTTCATGCTCAATATGGGTGCAGAAATAATGGGTCATGTATGACCAGATCTTAGTAAGTACCAAGTGAAAACATTGCTTAAAGTTTGCATACCATCTCATGGAATGATTGCTAGGTCAATTACAATGAGAAAACTAACTAAAGAATATAGAAAAGTGTCCATATAAATGCATTATTGGAATTTGAAGCAGCAACAAAGATGTTACTAAGTTGATCACGAAGAGAGGATAAATGCAATTTAAAGAAACAAAGAAAAATGCTTGGTAAGTACGAAAATGACTTCCATAAGGTAAGTATGATTATTTAATTGAAAGAGTATCAATTCAAATTATTTATTCATAAGGTTATGTTAATTTTTATGATAATATTATTTTGAAACAAAATTCTAATAATATTAATAGGTATATGAAATAATTCATAATGGTCAATATGAATATAAATATAAATGTTATTTTTAAATAATGAGAAAAAGATAAAATTATTATTTGATGATAGAGATGAAATTACTTGTCTCAATATTATAATATTGAGTATTCAAGAGTACAGTCTAATAACAAATTTTATTAAATGTAAGAGGATTAGTTGATGTACAACAAGATAGTAATACAATCCGTTATGATTATGAGACAATATAAATTAGATATTTATTAGAATGATCGTATATTATTATTCACAATTGCGTATTATCTTATTTAATCAATGAAGTCTCTATCTCTGAAACTAATTGCAAAACTATTAGGGAAAGCATTGATTTCACCTTGAAAAGAAATGGTGGAAAGAATTCTTGACAAAGGAATTGGGGATTCAGAAGTAAAATAATATCTTCATCAAATTAAAATCATAGATCAAGGAAGCGTAAATATAGAGAAATTAAATGCAGAGTTAAATGTTATGTTATAGAAAGATGATGGTAGTACCACCACCATGAAAATTTTGTAGATCGTATGGAGTACAATATTGAAACTAGGTACCACTAAGATTTAAAAAGGTACTTAGATAGTGTGTGCAGTTGATTTTACATAAACAAGACCATCCTAGTATTCTAGTAACAATAGACAATGGAAAAAGAGAATAATATCAATAGACTGCTAGACCAAGGGAAATCAAATAGGTTTGAGAAACAAAAAAGGTGTGGCATGAGCCATGAAAAATGTTGTCCCACCACTCAAGTGAAGTATTAAACACCATGGAAATATATGAAATGAGGTGCAGTGACCTATCATAGTTTAGTGACTATTGGTTTTACACCTGACATTACAAAAGAGTAAATACATGTCCATAGAGCAGTGTATATTCCAAAAAAGAAAGAATTTAACCAATTATGATAGAAGGGAAAGCCATGTGATTAGATAGTACATATGGGTCTATTTCTCGTCCACATTATGATCTCTTGAGATAGGGAGTTGGTGGAGGGAGAGGTGGAGTAATTTCGGGCACATGACGGATATCCTCTAGGGAATCACTTGTAGCCTATTTCATGCACCCTTTGCACCGTAAATCTACCATCTCAAGATGATCATAATAAGGAGAGGGAAAGATTCCTATGCCAAATAATTATGTTCATTAGATTAACACTCATTTTCTCATCTGAATTACTAAATCTTAAGATAGGGAGTTGGTGGAGGGAGAGGCGGAGTAATTTCAGGCACATGACGAATATCCTCCAAGGAATCACTTGTAGCCTGTTTCATGTGCCCTTTGCATCGTACTATATAAAGAGAGAGAAAGTTGTCTGTGTACTATATAAAGAAATCTTCCAAATAATTACATTCATTGGATTAATCTTCTCATCCACATTATGATATCCTAAGGTAGGGAGTTGGTGGAGGGAGAGGCAGAGTAATTTCAGGCACATGATAGGATATCCTCTAGGGAACCACTTGTAGCCTATTTCACATGCCCTTTGCATCGTAAATCTACCATCTTATGATGATCCTAATGAGGAGAGAGAAAGATTCCTTCCAAATAATTATGTAAATGAGAAAAAAAGGATCATCACAAGACTCATCTTTCTTTGGAGCTATTATATGCTAATAATTATTTGTGTTTGTAGGATCCATGATTGAAAGGCATATTGGGGAAGTATATTTTTTCATTCTTTTTTACTCTACTTCATTTTGAAAATCAACAAAGAATGTATGATGTGTATGCATTGTGTATGCTTTGTGCCTTCATGCATCATGTGTCTGCATCGTGTATACTTCGTGTCTTCATGCATTAATGTGTCTTCTTCGTGTATGCTTCATGTCTGCAAGTACTCATAGATTTACTTCATGCATTATGACATTAACTACATGCATACCTTATGTATTCTTTCATTCCAGTGTATAACTTGCATATTGAATTCACAATAAAGGTTTAGTGTAAACAATCATTGCTTGAGGACAAGCAATTTGAGGAAGGGTAGATTATGATGTCCCTTAATTAGGGTAATATAAGTAAATTATTATGAATAAATAAATAAATATTAAAATAAATATTGATATATTATTAATGGTATAATATATTATTGATAAAATAATAATATGTCACTAAGGTAATAAGGTAATATTAAAGGTCAAATCATTATTAATAAATAAAATAATAATAATAATATTATCATACAGTATGATATAACATTATAATTATAATGTGATAATAGTATTAAAATATAATAAATAAAAGATTGATAATATTAGTAAGGTAATCAAGATTCATGGATATCAATTGTACACATAATAATAACAATAATGTTATTAATAAATTATGTACACTATTACTAAATAAATATTGAATATATAAGTATTAATAGTAGTGCATCAAGCATTATTAAATAATATTGATATATAATTATTATTATGATAGTATACAAATATATATAAACGAATAATGATATTGCTAATATTATTATTAATATAATATGTTATTATTACATTATAAATCAATAAGATGATACTATAACTAACTATTATCACATTGGATATAAATACTATTAATAACTAAAGGTAATTAATCAATATAATATTATATCTAATATGGTACAACCATTAATATGAAATACAATATAAATATACAAATATAAAAGTAAATAGGCTAATATTATGTAATATATCATTAATATAATAGTATGAAATAGAATTAATAATACAATAAATAAATACAATAAATTATTAATACTAATAACATAATATAAATGTAGGATAAGCTATATTATTCTTGTAATGTTAATATAAAATCAATTAAGACATGCAGTAGATACCAATGTGATCTAAGTAGCATCAGTTAATGATAATAATTATTACGAATGATACCATTGATGGTATAAGTTCTCTTTATCAATGAAGAGCTAATACTAAAAAGGAAATGCAAGAAAAGTGACAAAGTTAATCTAGAAACATTGAGTAAGAGAGAAGATCAATGTAATTAGAAGATCACAAACTTTGATATCAACAGCTTAATCATCCATGCTAAGTGCATCACACAATACAATCGAACTAATATATTGAATTGATAAAGATAAAGGTTAATATATGAGGGTCAACGATTATAATTATTAAATTAAATATTACAAACCTTACAAATACTGACATAAGCTATCCAAAATCATGGGAAAAGGACTTGACTAGTCAAGTCAGGACATTTGACATCACATATATATTGAATGTTAGAATGTTTGAATGGGCATGGAGGGGAGAAAAAAAATAAATAAACAAAGAAATCATGAACTCCTCTATCGAACCATACCCAGGAAGACACTGAAGATGTCAACTAAAGGAGCGTACGTTTCTACGTAGTTAGTGGAGTCAAAACCCATCACCACCGACATAGACAAAAAATCTAACAAAGCACACACAAGTGTGACAAGGTGATATCAATATCATAAATAGGGGCAAAAGCTATGTGGGAAGTAAGATCACAAAGATATGAAAGAATCTATTATCAAGATTAGAGACCTCTACATATGGATATTATATTGTCCACACTTAGTATTAAGAATTTGATCACAATATTAAAATGGTGAATAAAGAAGATAATTCGATGTTCAACCAGATGAACATGAAGGATAAAGTCGTAGGGTATAACATAAGGTTGAGTTGATACATTGTGTGAAATGAAATATTGTTTCAGATCACATTTTCTTGAATATTATTTTGTGGGTTAAGACCAATCACCATGGATACATTATGGGAGGATTTCCATACTTATACAGCCCGCCACCATCATAGAAGTCTAAACAAGTCAAGTAAGGAAGGGTACTAATTATCAGATACAATAGCAATCTACCATCTAGGGAAAAAATATTGAAAATGCATACAAACAAAAAAAAAGATAAATAAATGAATGGCCTAAAAAGGCTCATTACACTTTGTATGTTCTCGCCCATGCCTTGAGTGCTAGTACAGACTAGGATGGGAGTAGAGAGAATGCTTGGTTGTGACCTTGCATCTGTAGTATGCCTTGTTAGTACAAGAGGATACTAGTGGCCGCATAGGGATCACTAGGGGACTAGGGTCCTAAGAGACTGCTAGGGTAACTCTAGCATGATTCATGCGACAAAACTTGTCCACTTACATAGTACGTTTCCTACGTGTCTTTGTGTGCCTCTGGGTCTAGATGTTGATTTTTCTTGGAACTCTTGGGTTAGAATAATTTTAGGGTTTCCCGGACTTAGAGAGTATTTTGATGTTTGGATTGATATCCTGTTTGGGACTTGAGACTATCTCCTCAGCATGGTGGGAGTGGGCCATTTAGGTTCCATGCGGTCAGGTGGTAGTGCTTTTTACTCTTACCATTGAGATCTGTCTGTAGTCACCATGGCTGGAGCATTCCTTGTCTACATTTCCTTTCATTCTATCTATGTATCTTTTATGATGGATGGATATATCATGTATGGTGGATGGTTTCATTTATTTTATTGTGCTTGTATCATGGATTCAAGGAGGATGATGTATTTCTAGTTCTACATATGTATATTCTTTTAGCCTTTCATACCCTGTGACATGTATAATGGATGATTGATCATTTCGAATTTTATTGCCAAGTGGCATTCATAACAAATGTATATTATTTAAATGGACATTGGAATTTTTAATTATTCTTTCATATGGATGTGGTGTTTGTTGGACTTAGTATTAATTAAATTTAAATGTGATTCAACGTCATGGGATCCTTAAGCAAAGTAGCCTATTATGTATGCTTATAATTGATTGTATGTTTTTGCTTCCGCTACTTTATGTTTGAT
Source organism: Cupressus sempervirens (assembly GCA_028749045.1). Taxonomy (NCBI): domain Eukaryota; kingdom Viridiplantae; phylum Streptophyta; class Pinopsida; order Cupressales; family Cupressaceae; genus Cupressus; species Cupressus sempervirens. The sequence goes on from CM053783.1 coordinate 595,697,428, forward strand.
GTGTATGTTATTCTTCTTGTTAAAAAGAAAATGTTGGCAAACTTAGTAAAACTTTAGGTTATTTCTTTTGGGTCTCTTGGTGGGGCATTACATATAGTATGCTCGCGAAGTTGCATGGTCTCTTGAAGATAGAGTGCAAGATAGTGCTGGTCAATATATCTGGAGAATGAGGGAAGAGACCAACACTCTTTGAATAAATAGTAAAATCTCCCTCGGATCCCATAGTAAATGGGATAGTGAAAAATAAAGTGAGACTCAGTCACAACCTCCTTGAGGTGACAAAGCTAACAGATCATGTCCTCCCTACCAATCTGGTGATCAGTTTGAATATGTAGCTGATGAGAACCCACCTTAAAAGATCCCAAGGAGATGCAAAGACGTGAGTCCAATGACGATGAGGTACCAAGGATGTAAGATGATCACGTCCTTAATATCAATAAAGTGCTCAACAATGAAGGGCATGCGCAAACGGAGCCCACCTAGGGGATTCCTCCAGGTCGTGATAACATATTGTCTATAGATGTCAACTCTAACATGCTCATTCAACTCCCACTAAGGTGGAAGAAGATGGGCAGGAGCATCCAAAGAAAACTAGAAGGGGGGAAGATGATCCAAACTAATACCAATCAAGCCTAAGAGAGAAGAAACCTGGGTGCACTAACAATGAGACCTATGACCAGAGTCTGAATTGACAACCTCCATAGAGGAACAATTTTCCAAGTAGGAATATCTATAACGATCGTCAAAGGAATTAACAAAGCTCCAAAGCTCATGAAGGAGCCAAACTAAATCAAAGATGGTTCCCAATTTGAAAGGGTGAGCATCAAACTCAGCTTGAAAGATGTTGTGTGGTGTGAACTGGTGACATCTGATAATGCACCAAAGGAAAAGAGTTGGACTCTCTCAACAGAGGCCTAGTCAGACTCCAAGAGGGAGGGGCCCCAAATAGTAGAGCCATAGAGGAAAATCAACTTGAACAAGGAGTCAAGAAGAGATATCTTAGTTGTGGTATTCTAGAAGTGGTGTCGAAAGCACTGTCGCTCAAGAATAGCAAGAGATCTGAGCCCCTTGTTGACTCTAGGTTGTATGGTTGGTCTCAGCCTGAATTGAGGTCCAGAAAACTTAACCCCCAAGTAAGTATATGAAGATGAAATCTCGATCTTGGTACCTTGGAAGTAAAAATGGAGATGGGATGTCCTCAAACAATTGAAGACCACAACCCAAGTCTTGCCCATATTTACAACTAGGTCCCGTGAGTCACAAAAAGAGGCCAAGCCATCAAGGAGCCGTTGAAGACCATCGGGAGAAAAAGCTAGGAGAATCACATCATCAAAAAATATGAGAATAGAGATCAATACTTGATGTAAATAACAACCATCTTCAGTGGCAAGCAATCACAAAGAAAAGCCTCAAGCTCATTGATGTAGATGCCGAAGAGAGTGGGGGAGAGAGGACAACCTTGTTTCACCCCGATAGTGCTCTAGATAGGATCAAAGAAGCCCTGTGGAGTCCTAAATTTTCCCTCAATGCACTCTTATAACCTCATAATAGCTGTAATAAGGATCCTTGAGATCCTGATGTCCCTAAGATGCTGAAAGAGAGCTGCTTGAGGAACAGAGTTAAAAGCTTTACAAAAGTCAACAAAACAACAATAAACTTTCGCCGAGCGGTGGTGAGCTTCCTCAATAATGGCTTGTAAAGTCAAAATGTGATCAATGGTCTAAAAATCTAAATGAAACCTAGCCTGACCTCTAGTCTGACAATGTCATTGATTGAGCTCAATGGACAAAATACCATTTAGCATAGTCGCATATAGTTTGGCGAAGGTATGCCCAACCATGATGGTCCTATTATTTTTTGGGGTCAAACGCTAGACTAGATTTATGGATCGAATAGATAATATGTCATGACCAAGAGTTGGGGAAGCCGACACAAACCACTAAATTAAAGAGCACTGTAAGATAGTGACCTAGAACAAAGATACCCAACTTGAAGAATTCAGCTTGAAATCCTTCCTTATCTAGAGTTGTGCTACTGTTCATAACTGTAACTACCTCACTGATGTGGGAGGAGGAGAATAGGAGAAAACAAAGTTTTTGATAATAATAATCATAATAAATTGTTTGATTTTATTACTCAAAAATGATCATATAGGGTATATCGAAACCAACTAATAACCAAATTTATTGCAATACCTTATTTTTAAGTATATATATATATATATAACTTCAACAAGTTACCAACTAAAAAGAATCTTGCCAAAATTTTAGGATTTAATATACTTAAAAATAAAGTATTGCAATAAATAATAACCAAATTTATTGCAATACGTTATTTTTAAGTATATTAAATCCTAAAATTTTGGCAAGATTCTTTTTAGTTGGTAACTTGTTGAAGTTATATATATATATATATATATATATATAAAACTTTGGATGAATGGAGGAATGCTAATAAAAACATGATCATTTTCAATTATGTCATCACAACTAAAGATATCAAATTTCTAGAATCCATCATAATTATTTTTAGAGATTTCTAGATTCGATTGTGTATGTATTTTTTTTGCATCAATGTTTCAGATCACACTTCGTGATTCATCATCATGATGAAGCACAACAAGAGATGTTTATTAGTAAGTTGTAGCTACGGACACACTAAAAAGATAAAAGGAGGGAACACAAGAAGAAAGACAAAACAAGAAAAATGATGACCAGAAAAAAAAAAGAATAAATAAAAGAAATAGGTGGTCAACAATAAAATAGAGCAAAAAAGAAGAAAGAAAATAAAATTAAAAAGTCAAGTGAAGACAACTAGGCCTAAAATTTGATGGCCATATTGGCCATTTTTGCACTTTTGAGCCGTATAGATTGGTACTCTTTTTTTCTAAAACCGTAAATATGACGCTCAAATTTACTAATAAACCGTCACATTTTATTATAAGCAAGTACAATATATTATTATTTAATAATCTAAATATATATGTATGATATATTTTATTTGATAGTATCTATTTTAAATTTTTATATATTTTTAATATTATTTATAACAATTTAGAATGTTTTTAAGATAGAATAAAGAATGTTATGAATTTAGAAACTTGCTTAATTAATTTGATACTTTGCATAATAAAACATATGATTTTTAGAAATCTATTCTAAATTTGTGACTTTTACTAATATTACAAAAAAAAAAAAATTTAAATTCATAATAGCTAAATCTCTTTAAAATATTTAGATTTTTAAAAAAAATTTATTTAAATTATTGTTAAATTTAAATATGAAATTGACAATCAATTTTTTTCATAAAACATTTAATTTTTTTGAAAATTTATTTAAATTATTGTTAATTTTTTTTTTTGGGAAAAGGAGGGGTAAAAATTTATTCAATCAAAATCAAGTTACAAAGCATAAGCCCAGGGCCCTAAACAACACTACATACTCTTGTCTTCCACTAACAATTGCTCAAAGATCTCAAAATACTTAGATGATAACTCATCCCTACCTCTAATATCCCATCTACCCACATTCTTTGAAGCCCACTTTGCCAAACAATTTGCCACTCTATTCCATTCGCGAGGGATATGAGAAAAGGAGACAAAGTCCAAGGAGCTACAAAGACTAAGAATTTGTTTGGCCAAAGAGGCAAGTTGCCAACTAACATCCTCCAAGCTCTGGTTATTCAACACATCCACAACAATCTGGGAGTCAGATTCATAGATGATCTTCTTCCACCCTAAAGAGCATCTACGCTCAACAATCATCTTAATAGCAAAGGCCTCCATTAGATTGTTAGAATGTTGACCCTTGTAAATAGAGAAGAGAAAAACAACATCACCATCATAATCTCTACCTATAGCCCCAATACTAGCATGAATAGGGTTTCCCTAAGAAGTGCCATCTGTATTAATCTTCAAGATCCCAACTAGAGGGGGTGTCCATCTCCCAACCTGACAAACCTATTACTTAATAGGGTGAGATCTTTTTCCAAGAGTGCATCCTCGACTATTATCCCCCAAATTTAGATTCCTCACAATAACTTGATCACCAGGATCTATGGTTATAGACATATCACACTTTGCAAAAATAGTCTCTTGAAGCCTATTAAGAATCACCTTCCACAGTTGAAATCTTCCTAATTTGGAATCAAAAAAAAATTTGTGATTCAGTTCCAACCAAAGATTCCAGAGAATGAAAATTGACCCAACCATCCAAGCAACCTGCAAGAAAGGAGTCTTTGTTGGAGGTCTGCCCAAACTATCCCAAAAATCAATTAGAGAAGAAGAATTAATATATCCCTGACACCAAGCTTCCCACCATCTATGTCATATCTCCCTCAAAAATGGGTAGAGAAAGAATAAGTGGGGGGCACATTCCTTGTTGTGCGAACAAAGGAAGCAAATAGAGGGACCCTGAAAACCTCATCTATGAAGGTTCTCCCAAGTGAGGCATTTCTTCTGAGCCAACAACCACAAGAAAAAATTACATTTGGGCCATGAAAAGTTGTTCCAAACCTTCTTCCACCATTGCACTTCATCTGGACCATGTAAGTTCCTATCAAGTGTAGCATATCCTTGAGCCACAGTAAATTTACCTTTTGGGCTAGGACTCCAAGATAGAATGTCTCTCCCATTGAGGGAGCTAAAAAATCTATTCTCCAAAGCTTTAGAAAGGAGGGCCTTATCCTCATTAGAGCCACTAGCAGGCCACTCCTGAGGATCCTTCCAACAAGTCACCTCTACTTGACCCAATTGCTTGATAGTCTTAAAATGTTCCACCTTAAACCATCCACCATTAGTAAAAGTATGACAAAGAGGCTAAAGCTGGGGATAGATAGAGAGAATGGGAGGATGGCTGTCCCAAGAGTCCTGCCAAAACAAAGTCTCTGAGCCTCTGTTACAAATCTATAAAATACCTGCCTTAATCAGTTGGGCTCCCTTCTTAAGAGTGTCCCAAATACAAGAGCCTTTACCCACCAAAGGAAGTCATGGTACATCAGAGAAATCACCTCTAGGGAAGTACTTATGGGTAATAATCTTGGCCTAGTCTTGATCTTGATTGTTGCACCATCTCCAGTACAACTTGGTAGCCAAAGCTGTGACAACAAGAGCCATCAATCTGAGACCAAGGCCACTCACATGTTTCGGCCTACATACAATCTCCCACTTAACCAGAAACCACTTCGAGGATAGAAGGCTTCTAGACCAAAGGAATTGCTAAGATAAAGCATCAAAGTCCCTCACAAAGTTAGAGGGGGGAACTTGAACACAACACCTATAAATGGGGAGAGACTACACCACAGTCTTTAATAGAACCACTCTCCCAACAGAAGATAGCTATATGTAACTCCAATGAGTAACCTTACTCTTAAATTTATCCAAAATCTGTTGCCAGTAGCCCCTCCACTGATCACCCAAGGACAAAGGAACCCAAAGGTATATCAAAGGGAGGGATCCAATTTGGAATTTGAGAATTCTAGCAATCTTGCTCTATATAAGTCGACGGGTATTAAAGAAATAAATAGAAAATTTATCATCATTAATCCTTTGACCTGAGGCTTTCAAATAGGTATCCAAAGCTTTTCTAATATTCACTGCCTCATTGATTCTAGCCATGCCCATCAACCTGGTGTCATCCAAAAATTGAAGATGAGAGTAGGAAGGACTATCAATATTCTAGCTCCAACCTTGGATAAGACCCTGCCACACCTGAGATCTTAGAAATCTACCAAGACCCTTCACCATGATGATGAACAAGTAGGGGGATAGAGGATCCCCTTGCCGAAGACCTCAAGAAGCACCAAATAGATTTGAAGGTTCCCCATTAATAAGAACAGAGAAGGAGGACGAAGTCACACAGCTAAGAACCCAATCCACCCACTCCTCATCAAACCCAAAAGCCAAAAGAATTTTCTATAATAACTCCCAACTCACCCGATCATAGGCTTTAGACATGTCTAGTTTAATGAACACAACTTTCTCTTTAGAAGTAGCCATAGAGTGGACCGCCTCCATTGCTATCACAACCCCATCCAGAATTTGTCTACCTTTAACAAAGCCACCCTGTTTAATAGATATCAATGAACTGAGTATTGGCTTGAGTCTCTCAACAATCAATTTGGTGATGATCTTGTAGACAACATTGCATAATGCTATAGGCTTGAATTGGTCCAACCGATTAGCCCCTTATTTCTTGGGTATGAGAGCCAAGAAGGTAGAATTCAAAGACTTCAACATCTGTTTGTTCCTATATGATTCCTGGACCACATCTAGGAGATCATACTTCACTATATCCCAGAATTCTTTAAAAAAAAAAATTGAAAATCCATCTAGGCCAGGGGTCTTACCTTTCTTCATATTAAACACAACTTTCTCTAATTCAAGTAGCAAGATAGGTCTTAAGAGGGCCTCATTCATCTCAGCAAACACAAGGTGGGGAATACAATCCAGGATGGCCCACTCCTTGGCCCTAGCAGAAAGGTCCTCCCTAGTGAACAAATTAGAAAAGCAATTGACAGCTTCCCAAGAAATTTCTTCACAAGAAAAGATTTGAGTGCCATCAGATGCGACAAGAGAGGAGAGAGAGAGAGTTCCCCTGCCTTTGGGCCTTGATTGAATTATGGAAGAAAGAAGTGTTCCTATCCCCCTCCTAAAGCTAGTCAATACGAGATTTTTGCTTCTAGAAAATCTCCTCCCAAAGCTCCCATTCTTCCAATCCCATAAGGGCTGAGGACTCAACTTTACTCAGATCAGAGGTCAACCCCTGGTCACGAATCTGACGGGTAATATTATTCAGCTTGGACTAAGAAGCAAGCTTTTGAGTATGCAAGTTTCCAAAATGTTGTTTATTCCATCTCTTAAGCCTAAATTTCACATGTTGGAGCCTCTTACTAAAAGAAAACATAGCCATCCCATGGGCAAGCTTCCCCTCATACCACCAATCCAACATAAAGTCTGGAAGAGACAAGTCTCTTAACCAAATCAACTAAAATTTGAAAGAGGGATTTTTGGTGGCACTATAAGAGGTGATAGAGAGTTTAATAGACTAGTGGTCGGAGCCCCTCCAGTCAAGACTTTTAGAACTGGTGGCCCACCTGTTGTTCATCCAATAACAGGAAACTAAAAATCTATCATGCCTTTCTGAGATAGCCTCACCACCACATCTTTGATTATTCCATGTAAAGACACCATTAGTTGGCTTCACATTAATGAGATTCAAGAAGCCAATCATATCCTTGAGTAAATTTGAAGACATATCCAACCTAGCTAATCCACCTCATTTTTCATCTAGACTAGTAACAACATTAAAATCTCCAGCCACAATCCATGGAAGAAATGGGTCCAGGGACTAGATGAATCTGATATGAGACCATAAATGGGACTTAGGAGCATAAATATTGGATAAAAGAAACCTTTCTCTAGTCTCAAAACTAGAGGCAACTAAAGAAATGGAGGACCGGTTGGAAATCCACCATAAGGGGGAAACTTTCCTCGAGTTCCAAAAGCAAGCCACCCCCTGCCCCCCCCCCCCCCCCCCCCCCCCCCCCCCCAAACTGTTCAAAGCACCCACCCCCTGCTAGATCCATAGGGCACAAATAGCCAAACCATGCATTGTAAGCTTGGTTTCCTGAATAAAGACCACATCCGGAGACTGAGACTCAATTAAACTATGAACAACCTTTTGTCTAAGGATGCTGTTCAACTGACTTACATTCCATGACAAAACAATCATTTATGGGTTTGGGAGAAATGAGAATCAATGGGTTTTACAGACCCTGACTCAACCAAACTTTCACCCATTATCTTCATCTTCTCTTGATTAGTCTTCCTACCACTTTTTGGTGGTTTGTCTAAAGGCCCCTTTTTGAAGGATTTCTGTTGTATGCCTAAGACAGGAGGAGCCTTATTGCACTTTATAGAATTTGCAGTCTCATTAGATGCAATGGGATCAGGAGTCACCAAGACTAAGCCCTTTGAAACCTGTGACCCTTTGAGGTGTCCAATATCTTGAATAAGAGGTGGTAAATCAACATCCAACTATCGAGTTTGTTGGTCCCCTGCAAATAGAATTGGGTCCTCTATCTACACATCTTCAACTAGAATTTCATGTTGACCTATAACCCCAGTAGAGAGCTCAACTAGATTGCCTTCCTCTTGGACCATATCCCTAAGAGCATCAAATCTGTCAAAAGTTTCATCAATCCATCTGTCCATCCAGGTTCTCTTCTTACCCTTGCCTTTGTTACGAGACTTGACCTAAATAAATCCCTCACTATCAACAAGTCTAGTAGATGAAGGGGCCTTCCCAATGTCCTCGTTAGGGGGACCGGAGGCAGCCAAAGAGGGGAACTTATTCCTAGGACATTTGTGATGTAAATGACCATATTCATGGCAAATTCTGCATCTAAATGGAAGAGTCTCATAGTCCAGCTGTTGGATCCGAGAAGATGATCCCATGTAAATCTCCATAGAATCTAGCAATGGATTATTTAAATCAACTTCAACACAAATGCAGGAAAAAGAAATTACCTTACGATCTTGCATCTAAGTAGCCAAACCCACAAGTTTTCCAAGTAGCAAAGAGATTGAGTGAACAATGTCTTCCCTCTAGAATTTCCAAGAAGCCTTGGCAAGTTAACTAGCCACATCGAAACTCACAAGGGGATCTCCTCAGTATAGTTAAATCCCATGTGCCAAGGTTTGATGAAGAGCCCCACCTAGTTAAAGAAATAGGGCCCCCCCTCAAAAGTCTTATTCCTATTCATCACACTTGAAAAGATAACCATAAAATAGTTATTGGCTGCTAACAAAATCTCCATATCTCCTTCTGGATTCCACACTCGATGAGCCTAGGATTTTAGCACAGGCAAAGAAAGGAAAATGCCTAGAAATTTACAAATAAGGGCATGATTACTCCAGTATTTAACATCCTCTGAGACTAGTTCTTGTTGAATAACCAAAACAAGCTGGTCCTCAGATCTCTACAAGAAACCGCTAACTTTCTTTAATTGTATCATCCCTTTTGGAGAGGGATCACCTTCCCTCACTTGGGGTTTACCATTCAGAGTCTTATTATTGGCATGCAACAAAGAAGATGGCTCACCCATCTCTATATCTCCAATAGAAATCTGCGAAGAGACTATCCCTCGGTCCCCCATTCACCAAAGAATCAGGATGTAGCAAACAGGAAAGGAAGATGGGGTAGAAGCCCCACACTCTCTGAGTGCCACAGATCTCCCTCCAAAAATGTAGCCTTGGCATTGCACACTTCAAAAAAGAGCCCCCAATGGGCTCAATGTCGGCCAGGCCAATCCTGCACTGTTGCCCACCCTCGGCTGAAGATTCCCAACCCTTGAAGCAACACGACCCTCACTCAAACACATGGTATCTAGACACAAGTTGACTAAGGCATGCAAGCCCTAACATAGACATGCAATTCATTTGCCATCCCTTTCAATTGTTTAAAAATATTAATTCTATCATTATTATTGTTAAATTTAAATATGAATTTGACAATCAATTTTTTTTCATAAAACGTATAATGAAAGGCATTAAAATGATCAAATCATCACAAAAAATCATGTGATAAGCAAGGGTGACCGTCAAATTCGAGACCTACACACAACTCTACACAAAAGAAAAAGAAAAGACAAGGAGAGGCAAATGATAAGATGAAAACAAGAAAAATAAATTAAAACATAAAAAACTAATTAGTTTTTTATGTTACAAAAAGACAAGCCAAGGTCATATATATATATATATATATATATATATATATATATATATATATATATATATATATATATATATATATATATATATATATAAAATCCAACGACAAAAATTAACTGTAAAACTTTAAAATAAGAGGGGAAGCTAAAAATCAAAAAGTCAAGGAGACACAAACGATAACAAGAAAAACAAAACATAAAAAACTAATTAATTAGTTCTTTATGTTTCATTTTTCTTGTTTTCATCTTATTGTTTGCCATATATATATATATGGCAAACAATAAGATGAAAACAAGAAAAATGAAACATAAAGAACTAATTAATTAGTTTTTTATGTTTTGTTTTTCTTGTTATCGTTTGTGTCTCCTTGACTTTTTGATTTTTAGCTTCCCCTCTTATTTTAAAGTTTTACAGTTAATTTTTGTCGTTGGATTTTTTTTTTGTTCTTTTTCTTTTGTTTAGAGTTGTGTGTTTTTCCCTTCTTTTTTTAATGTTTTTTTTTTTTGTTGTACATGACTTTTTAATTTTCTTTTAATTTTAATTTTTTTCTCTTTCTTTATTTTTCTCTCTTTTATAATTAACTACCTCTTTCTTTTATTTTTAATTTTTTTGAAAAAATTTTGTTATCATTTTTTCTTGTTTTGTGTGTCTTTTCTTGTTCCCTCCTTTTATCTTTTGAGTGTGTCTAGAGTTGCAACTTACTTTCTATTGTGCATCTTTTGTTGTTCTTCATCTTGATGATGGATCACTGAGGGTGATCCAAAACATCGATGGTAAAAGGTAGACACACAATCGAATCCAAAAATATTTTAAAATAATTATGTCAACACAGTTATATTTTTATTAAATAAGCACTTTTGATCACAATTATGGTAATAATATATCACCATAATTATGTTAAATTATTAGTGGTTGATAACTTTCTTTAGAGGTTGTGCATTTTGATTTGGCATATGATGAGATACAAGATAAATTTACAATAATCATCATTAGGCATCAAACCAAATTAATAGGAAGATAATTTTTATAGGACAAAGCAAACAAAATATGGTGACTGTATAGCATTAATATTTTATTAATGATTTAGTTACATGTATCCATTTTGTTAATGGTTTCATTTCATCTTTTCTTGGTGGCATTTTGCATATTTTATTATATTTTTAACATAGAAATTGAGTAATAATATCTCAATGAAATTGAATCTAGTTAATGATAAGAAAAATATTAACACAACTAATGACACTATCTAGTCTACACTATTATCCTCTCCTTATCATTGCCTTCCTTGTTAAAGAAACATTCTTCTACATAATGCAATTTACAAGTTAGTGAAAAAGAAGCAATATGAATGGTTAAGAAAAATAATTCTTTAATAATTTAGCAGATTGAGTTCTTTAATAATTTCATTTGACCTTTTTCTTTTTATCATTGTATTTTTTAATCCTACCAGTTCTCATCATAAGGTACGAGTATATGAGGTTACAAATAGGAATCTTATCTCTGATATATACATTCCATAATGACATTTCAATGAAATTGACTTCTACGAGTTTAGCCTCTTGCTGCCCTTTGGTGGGTGCTTGTTATGATGCTTTCAACAAAGTAGTAGTTTTGTAACCTATTACAAAACCCATCTTGATTAAAATTTTCAAGCATTGGTCTTTTCCCTTGACTAAGTTTTCTTTATTGTAGGGGGTTTGGTTTGTTTCAGGTTGTAGGAACCCTTTCAAATCCCGTATGTAGTCCTTTGTTTTCTAAGCTTTGCTTTGCTTGGGAACTTGATTGGTTGGATGCTTAATTAAGGTTTCTCACAAGTCATCTCTATGGGGGTGAAGATCCCTCTTCCTACTAATTCTAGTTTAGTTCAAAATGCTTTCCCTTCAGTAGGCATTTGTTCCTTGTTGTTTGGTGGTCTCACATCTTGTAAGCTCCATTGTTTCCACTTGTCTTTGACTTGATGTTACTTAAATTATGTATGAATATAAATAGCTTTGAGTCATATCTTGAATTAAGTATAATCATAATAAAATTCAAATCATAATAACTATGCCAATATCGATAGTCATTGTAAAAAAATACACCCTTTCACTGAATGGAATTCTTTTATCAACAGAAGAAAGAAGCGAAAAAGTGAGGAGAAAAGAAAACCTGGAATCATGTGTCTTCTCCATGGAACTCATGATGGGCATACTTCTTATCAGCAGTGAATGAGCTATGGAAATGATTGTATAGAACTGGTTTGAATTCTACCTGTATCGCTTGGATAGTAACGAATGAGAAATATCAAGTTCGGAATGGAATGAAGAATGAGGTTCGACATGGCATCGGATTGTATCCGACACCAATCGTTGGAGAGGATGGCCGATTGTATCGTTTTCCTTAGTGCTCATTCACGTTGTGTATTGTTTTCTTGATATATACGAATTTAGCTCTTTGGAATTAACGTGTTTGACTTTTGTAATATTTTGGGAATGAATTTGACATCCCCATTATAAATTTTGTACTTTTATAAGAATACTCGTATGACATGTTGTTATGATATCTATAGATATCCAATGCATGATTATAAAAAGATAAAATAATCTCGAAGATTGCACGAAGAATTATTATAATATTTTTTATTGTAAGAAGTGAATCAATGAATTGAATTAAACTTCAACTTGTCATCTAAGATTGTTTGTATCGATTCATTGATATTTCTCATTAACATTTATCCGACTTAACGTTCTCATTGATTTTAGCTTTTTCTGAATAAGAGCATGTCTTAAAATAACTCATTCAGTTACAAAGTTAGGAAACTTTGGAGTGGTGTTCTTATACACCACTTTAATACGCATAGATATCAAGAAGTCTAGGAAATCCAAGCACACATTTTGAAAAAAATGACCCACACAAGTCTATGCTTCTAAGAATTTGACCTTACAACCCTTGAGTTTCAACAATGTGTTAAGGCAGTTATAAGGTTGAGGGCGTTGATTTTTGGATAGTGGTCAATTGATTTAGTTTCAATGCTAATATTTCTTCTTTTAATTTTTTTCTTCTTCTTTTGTTTTAAAGCTAAGTATCCCAATTCATATCACGTTTAGTTATTATAAATTTATTATGAGTATTTCAATTCAAAGTGATTAATTCATATCAATTATGTTGATTCTATTGATTGGATAATAACTCTTATATAACAATCAATTGAGATTCCCACAAGATGTGAGACTAAAAAAGAAATTAAAGAGAAATAAAAGGAACAACTTTTGACCAAAGCTTCAAACTAGTAGGAAACATCAATCTCACCCTCACAAAAAAAATTGCACGGAATTGAGTTGTCTATTTATCCCAAAAGATGTATCTAGATTTAGGAAATCATTACTCTCTCGTTTAAAGATCTTGTAGGAATTCATTAAGCCATATCATGAATCCCAATGGCATATGATAGACATGATTAAAAAATAGCCCTCTCATCATCACCCAAAGGAATTTAAAGCTACAACCTTTCACTAATACCACTTACATAGGGAGTTGCGCTAGTCATTTCTCCCAAAAGATGCACCCATTTAGGAACCACTACCATCCTACTTAAGGATGTGATAAGAGGTTGTTTTAAGTACGTGCCACAAATCTTGAACAGATTTATTGGACACTTTCTATAAAGAAATTATCTTGATCAATAAGAGGATGGGGAAGAGAAGAAGGAAGAGAAGGGGGGGGTGGTGGGGGGGGGGGGAGAGAGAGAGAGAGAGAGAGAGAGAGAGAGAGAGAGAGAGAGAGAGAGAGAGAGAGAGAGAGAGAGAGAGAGAGAGAGAGAGAGAGAGAGAGAGAGAGAGAGAGAGAGAGAGAGAGGCAACCGATATTTATGAGCTAACAAAGGAGTATGAGTAAATCTATAAGAAGAGGGATCCACCACAAGGTCCAATGGTATAGGAAAATGTCACTAATATTTTTATTAAATCCATAAGACAAAGGAGCCCTCTAAGGAAGAACAACTCTCCATAGTCAAATGACTATCATTAAGATTTTTACCACCAAGAAGCAATGCCCTTCATATGACATGAAGGTTTGGACTTAAAATTTGTTTATTTTAAATTAGGGTTTTAAGATTTGGTTTATTTTGTGATTCTTTATTCTTTATCTCAAAGTTGATTAGGGTTTGATTTCCTATTCTTATTTGCACTTCATAGTTCTACTTTTCTTTAGGATTTTGAATATATTTTTCACCTTCCTTTTCTTATGTTATTATCAATTGTCATGAAGGGTAACATCCTAGTTAAGTCTTGAACTTAGCTATGGGCATATGCACCGAGTTGTGGTGCCAAAAAGGTGACAAACTTTTTTTTTTTTTTTTTTTTTCTATTTTCAATAGCGCGTACACGCTATTAGCAAAATAAAAAAAGTATATATGATGGGTTGCACACCGGCAGCCCATCATTTTCATCAACATTTTCTGCTATTCCTATAGAGAGCAACGCATACGTGACTTAAAAAATTCAACATTTTCACCATCCTTTGCCAAAATGCCTCCTCGCCGACAATATCCAAGACCACAAGCACACCCACGATGACGTCGTAAGTGATATAAACTTAACTTTGCATTTTTTGAGATGTTTTTCATATTGTTTTGTAGGGTTTTTATAAATTTCATTTAGATTTGTTTATTTATTTGGATTTCAATTGATTTTTTATCAGGAAATGTCCATAATCAACCAAAAAATCCACAAGAACCTCAAAACCCTCAAGAACCTCAAAACCAAAACCCTCCTCAAGAAGAACAACAAATTCCACAACCCGAACCAATTGCAAGACCTCCACTAGGCACACAAGAAAATATAATAAATTAAATAGAGAGAGGCAAAACTAAATTAGAAAGAATCATTGCTTGGTTGAAAGAATCTGGACAAACCAATCCAATGAGGGCTCAATTGGCATCATCCCTCGAATCCATTAACACCCAGATAGCCTCAGTTAGTGGTCAGTTAGATATTTGGCGGGTTAAGAGGGATGAACAAAAAAGATTTTATGCAAATAAATTGTCATATGAAGATGTTAAAAAAAAAGAAATACCAAAAGGTAGTATATGTGCATTATTTAGAAAACCCGGTGAGCAAAATACTATTAGAGAGGGTACTAAACGATTCCCCATCCATTGGTGCATACACGATGCTATTAGAAATAATTTTTGGGATAGATGGTGGATGGTTTTTGATGCCCCTCCTTGCAACAATCACGAGATCCCCATGTATTTTTTTGAAGAAATTATATTGTGAGTTTTTTCTTGGGGAGATCCCCAATTATTTTGATATATTAGACTCCCAGGGTAGAGGTGGGGGGTCATCATTTGAGAGGCCGAGAGCACGTCGTGACCCTAATGTAGTTAGGGCACCTATGGTCAAGCCACAACTCGAGCATGTGACTATTCCTTCAGTTGTGAAGGAACATGTAGAGGCCAACACTCTAGGGACCATTAATGCTTTGACGCACACCCTCATCCATTCCATGAGCCCATTAGTTGAGGGGGAACCTTCTGTGCATCGTGGTCACATGTGCACTTCATGTGGATCCCTATGCACATTTGGCACTCATGCTGGAGATGGTGCGAATGATGGGCTTTTCACCGATCAATTCCTGAACGACACATTTGGCATTGACACATAGGTAAATTACAATTATAATTTACTAATTTGATCACATTTCATATGTATAGTGAATGATTAATTAATTAGCATCTATTGACATTGTTCAAAATTCAGGGTCAGAGTGTTGCTGGGCCTAGCAGCGATCCTCTAGGCCCATTTTTTGTCCCTTCCATGAGTCCAGAGGTATGTATCAATTTAATCATTTTAATTAATACATATATTTTTTATGTAATCATATTAATGATTGAAAAAAAAAATTATGCATGTGCATCAATTCTCCATAGGACCCTCAACCTTTACTACAGACTCAGAGCATAGACATCGTACGAGCTTCAAACAGGTACAATTGTTTCATGTTAATTTAATTCATTTGATTATATTTATTTCATGTTTCATGTTAGATGTAACGTGTATTGTATGACATGCAACTCATGATGGCGAACACACCTCCTCATCTGCGACAGTCTGTTGATAGTGGAGTGGTCGCAGTTGTGGCTAGCTCACAACCATTAACGGAGGTATGAAAGAATTTTCTTCATTTTAGTTGTTGTTTACAATAGTTAGTCTCAAAATTTCTAATGTTATTTATAAGTGATTATATTTATTGAATTTTTGTAGGGTCTTGTCACGCCTGATCGTCCACGAGCATTCGAGATGGACTTACAGAGTGACTATTTGATGGCGATAAGAAAATAATTGATTTTGTGTGTACATATATTTTATTTCAACATATAATAAATATTGATTCATATCTACTTTCTTTGTATCGGTTGGAGTTGGAGAAGAGCCTCAACAAGAGGTTGAGTGAGCGTGTCAGGAGGACCCCGTCATCTCCATCGTCTCCCTCCACACAATGGCAGAGGACATCGAGAGACTTGTTTCCTTCCCCTCATGGGAAGGAAAAGATATAGTTGATCTAGACATGTATATATATAGGCATCAGTGGACGTATTCGATACACATTTGATGTATATGACATTCTATATTTGATGTATGCCATTTATTTGATGTATGACATTATTCGACTTATGATATTATTGGTTAATATATGATATGTTTGTTCATATATGCCATTATTGGTTATCATAATATATTATGTGTTTGTTAATGTACATGACATTATTGGTTATCATTTTATACTATATGTTTGTTCATGTATGACATTAAATTAGATATGTTCGTGTATGACATTAAATTAGATATGTGCATGTATGACATTAAATTAGATATGTTTATGTATGACATTAAATTCAATACCTAATCTATTCAAAACTTTGATAGAATATTGATTAACAATAAACTTTATCATTGTTTAAGCATAAGTTAATCATTTGCAATATGTCATCATCATATGATTTATGATCTTGTTCATGTTTAAAGTTTTCCTTCTCTATCATTTGTTTATCAAGTTTAATTCAATACCTAATTAGTTTGAATTTTTGATACAATATTGATTGGCAATAAACTTTATCAATCAAGATCGATTAGGACCTCCTGGCAATAAACTTTATCAGGCAATATTCGTGGACCTCCTGGCAATTGGTCACCTAAATGAGAACCTTGAGATTTATTAGGAACTCCATTAAAGAAATTAGTAGTTTGAAATTGCTCTATCCAACAAAATTAGATCAAAAGTTCTCTAAACATTTATGTTAAAAATAAGATAAAAATTTGATCACAAGTGGTCACAAAGTTTTTGTAGAAGAAAAAGTCATTGTTACAAAAAGAATATAGACAAGAATAAAAAACACAATTAGCTTGTTGAGCTTCAATACATAACCACCATTCTTTATCATCAATTGAAAAATGTCAGAGTTAGTAGAGAAAAGATGGATTATTTGCAAAAAAAGTCATTTTAAAAATCATGAATGTAACATAATCACTGATAGTTTTATGTGTTTTCATACATTAATGATTGTAACATAATCACTAGTTGATTGGAATGTGTTGTTATTATTCTATAGTAACTAGACTAAGGTAAAAATAAAAGTTTAATAAATAGTTGTGATGTATAAGAAAGAGAGATATCTCACATGAGAGGGGGACGAATCTAAGATGACACATAAGATACTTGTAAGAGGGAGCTATACTTGTTAACGAATTTACAATGCATGTTTTGGAAAATCATAGAGCATCTTTAAAAGGAAATAAAAGAGTATGACAAGTGGAAGGAACATGTTGTTTTGTAGACTCGTATTCAAATTTGGGTGTCGATTTTCTAATGAAGGATTCAAGCATTGCAATTTGGTAGTTTTGGCTCATGTTATCCTTGTATCTCACTCTATCTTGTATCTCACTCTCTTTTATTCCCCCCCCCCCTCTTTATATTTTTATTTTTTCCATATCTATGTAGCCATCTATCCTCTTCATCTCCCCCTCACTAATGCAGAGATGTTGAGCAAGAAGTGAGGTTTAAGTACTTTCTTCTCCCTAATCTACCAAACTAAACTTGTGTCCTTCCTAATATCTTACTCCTTTAGGATATCATTTTTGTGGCCTATCCAAAGTGATAGGGTCATTTGTGAACTCCTCCAAGGTGAGTACTTCTCCAATCAAGGTCTTGCAGCTTTTTGTTTTAGGGATACTAGCCCTATTCCAAGCCAATAACTGTAACTCTTCACCAATGGCTTCACCAACCCCAAGTTTCTATTGGGAAACCTTCCTTATGTTGAACTGATTGAGAATCAACTCTTGGTTTAACCCTCTAATTGTCATACAGTACAAAATGTTGACTATCATAGAATTCCTTGTAGGTCTCCTACTCTGATTTTCTAGACTTAAATTCCTCTTAGGTTGAAATCTAACTATTCTATGGGTAGATTCAGACACCCTTTTGAAATTTATTTAAGACTCCAAAGCCTAGATTCCCAATTCCATTCCTGTAGCACCTAACCCATGTAAAGTACATAGACCTAATAATGTCACACTAGGTTTGGTTTTCAAAGTAATTACTAGATAATTGGTGCATGAATTGGTGCATGGCCTCAAACCTCCTCTACTCACCAATATTTATCATCTTCAAATTATGATGAAACACAATAATGTTTCCACTTTTTTCTATTATATATTCCCCCTTATGAAAATACTCATAGAACTAATAAACCCTTCATCTCCTCCTTGCAACAATTCTCTACTTCATGTCTTTGCTTGACTCATATCTTAACTATAACACTTCTCCCCCTGAGTAGCATTCGCCAATAGTTCATTTCTCCCCCTTTGACTCATATCTTCTATTTTTACATCACTACCTTTGATATAAGTCCATTTGATATTTTATCTTCATTAACAATTTATCAATGTTTTAAACTAAATTTCCAATGTTTTTAACTAAATTTCCCCTTTTTCTTAACATCTTTAAAGTTAGTCAATATTGATTATCCATTTTCACATAGGAATATATTTATATTTTGTAGAAAATATTTTATATGTACTCATACTCTTATCATCCCTAGTCATGACAAACAACACAGAACAATGAGTTGCCTCTAGCAATTTGATGTTTTTAGTGGAGGATAGAGAGTTACAGAGTTGGTGACAATTTGGATGTGTAATGAATATTAAAAAAATGAGTAAACAAGAAGCCATTAAACACATGACCTACAATGTGGTATTTTCATGCATTCATTGGGTTTCAATATTATGGCTTTTGTGAGAGCAATGTTATCATTACAAAGAGATTCACACCTTGAAGGTGAGTGCAATGTACCCTTCTCAAACATAATCAATTTGAGAATGATTAGGCTTTTTTGAGTTTTTTTGTAGACTAATTTGGTAGATAAGGGAGAACTCCAAATTGGAGAGGACAAGGTTGATTGAGCAATGATTTGTTCATGGACAATGTCAACCTTGAATTTGCATAAGGTTACTATTTAAATTAAGTTTACATTTCAACACAAATTATTCCTAGACCTTTCTCGAAAGTTTGGATGGGGCTAAATAAGAATGCTAATAACTTTTTGTTGAAAGATAATGCCTAGATTTAATGTAATAAAATTTCTTATTTTTGAAGTTGGCATAAAAAGTTACAAGTCACTTTTGAAGGTCTTAAAGACTCCTAAACAACTTGACAGTGTTTGTAATTAGTGTAGTGGAGAATGTTTGAGAATGCCTGAGAATGTTCGAGCATTGAAGGGGACAGGACGAGGTTAAGGATAGGGTTTATCCAACCACCCAGAGTTAATGGAGTAGACAGTTCGATCCCACGATGAAAGGTGAGAGAGATTTGGCAGTTGGCAACTTTGTACTGACCAATACTGCAAGTTTTAACATCACCCGAGATGGCATTGTAAAATAAAAATGGAGTGTGATCTTCAAAAAGCGAGAGAGGTTATTGTAGGTCTCCGCAACACAGTCCTATAGGAACTAGAATTGCATCCATACCTCACACGAGCTCCAAGATATGCCCCGTCAAAGATCATAGCCCTATGGCATTTAGTGACCTTTAGGGACATTTCGGTTTGGCGTGCCCGAGAATGCTCGAGCACTGAAGGGGATAGGATAAAGTTAGGGATAGGGTTTACTCGGCCACTTGGAGCTAACGGAGCAGATAGTTTGATCCCACGATGAAAGGTGAGAGAGATTTGGCAGTTGGTAACTTTGTACTGGCCAATACTGCAAGTTTCAGCATCACCCGAGATGGTGTCGTAAAATGAAAATAGAGTGTGATCTCCAAAAAGTAAGAGAGGTTATTATAGGTCTTCGCAACACGATCTTGTAGGAACTAGAATCACATCCATAGCTCACACGAGCTTCAAGATATGCCCTGTCAAATATTGCAGCCCTATGGCATTTAGTGACCCTTAGGGACATTTCGGTTCGGCATGCCTGAGAATGTTCAAGTGATGAAGGGGATAGGACGAGGTTGGGGATAGGGTTACCCGGCCACCCAAAGCTAACGGAGAAAATAGTTCGATCCCATGATGAAAGGTGAGAGAGATTTGGCAGTTGGCAACTTTGTACTGGCTAATACTGCAAGTTTCAGCATCACCCGTTCAAAAAGTGAGAGAGCTTATTGTAGGTCTCCGCAACATGATCCTGTAGGAACTAGAATTACATTCATACCTCACACGAGCTCCGAGATATGCCTCGTCAAAGATCGCAGCCCTATGGCATTTAGTGACCCTTAGGGACATTCCGGTTCGGCATGCTCGAGAACATTCCATCATTGAAGGGGATAGAATGAGGTTAGGGATAGGGTTTACTTAGCCACTTGGAGCTAACGGAGTAGATAGTGCGATCCCACAATGAAAGGTGAGAGAGATTTGACAGTTGGCAACTTTGTACTGGCTAATACTGCAAGTTTTAGCATCACCTGAGATGGCATTGTAAAATAAAAATGGAGTGTGATCTCCAAAAAGTGAGAGAGGTTATTGTAGGTCTCTACAATACGGTCCTGTAGGAACTAGAATTGCATCTATACCTCACACGAGCTTTGAGATATGTCCCATCAAAGATTGCAGCCTTATGGCATTTAGTGACCCTTAGGGACATTCCGGTTCAGCATGCCTAAGAAAATTTGAGGGCTGAAGGGGATAGGACAAGGTTAGGTATAGGGTTTACCCGATCATCCAAAGCTAACGGAGTAGACAGTTTGATCTCATGATGAAAGGTGAGAGAGATTTAGTAGTTGGCAACTTTGTACTGGCCAATACTACAAGTTTTAGCAACACTCGAGATGGCATTGTAAAATGAAAATAGAGTGTGATCTCCAAAAAGTGAGAGAGGTTATTGTAGGTCTATGCAACACGGTCCTGTAGGAACTAGAATCGCATCCATACCTCACACAAGCTTCGAGATATGCCACGTCAAAGATCGTAGCCCTATGGCATTTAGTGACCCTTAGGGACATTTCGGTTTGGCATGCCCGAGAACGTTTGAGCACTGAAGGGGATAGGACGAGGTTAGAGATAGGGTTTACCCAGCCACCCGAAGCTAACAGAGTAGATGGTTCGATCCCACAATAAAAGATGAGAGAGATTTGGCAGTTGGCAACTTTGTACTGGACAATACTGCAAGTTTTTGCATCACCCGAGATGGCATCGTAAAATGAAAATAGATTGTGAACTCCAAAAAGTGAGAGAGGTTATTGTAGGTCTCCGCAACATGGTCCTATAGGAACTAGAATCACATCCATACCTCACATGAGCTCTGAGATATGCCCCGTTAAAGATCACAGCCCTATGGCATTTAGTGACCCTTAGGGACATTTTGGTTTGGCGTGCTCGAGAATGTTCGAGTGCTGAAGGGGATAGGACGAGGTTGGGGATAGGGTTTACTCAGCCACGCAGAGCTAACAAAGCAGATAGTTTGATCCCACGAAGAAAGGTGAGAGAGGTTTGGCAGTTGGCAACTTTGTACTGGCCAATACTGCAAATTTTAGCATCACTCGAGATGGTGTCGTAAAATGAAAACAGAGTGTGATCTTCAAAAAGTGAGAGAGGTTATTGTAGGTGTCCACAACATGGTCCTATAAGAACTAGAATTGTATCCATATCTCACACAAGCTTCGAGATATGCCCCGTCAAATATTGCAGCCCTATGGCATTTAGTGACCCTTAGGGACATTCTGGTTCAATGTGCCCGAGAACATTTCAGCACTGAAGGGGATAGAACGAGGTTAGGGATAGGGTTTACCTAGCCACTCGGAGCTAACAGAGTAGACAGTTTGATCCCAAGACGACAAGTGAGAGAGATTTGGTAGTTGACATCTTTGTACTGGCTAATACTGCAAGTTTTAGCATCACCTGAGATGGAATTTTTAAATAAAAATGGAGTGTGATCTCCAAAAAGTGAGAGAGGTTATTGTAGGTCTCCACAACATGGTCCTGTAGGAACTAGAATTGCATCCATACCTCACACAAGCTCCAAGATATGCCCCGTCAAAGATCGCAGCCCTATGGCATTTAGTGACCCTTAGGACATTTCGGTTTGGCATGCCCGAGAACATTTGAGCGCTGAAGGGGATAGGATGAGGTTAGGGATAGGGTTTACCCAACCACTTAGAGCTAACGAAGCAGACAGTTTGATCCCACGACGAAAGGTGAGAGAGATTTGGCAGTTGGCAACTTTGTACTGGCAAATATTGTAAGTTTTAGCATCACCTGAGATGGCATCATAAAATGAAAATAGAGTGTGATCTTCAAAACGTGAGAGAGGTTATTTTAGTTCTCTATAACACAGTCTTGTAGGAACTAGAATCACATCCATATCTCACACGAGCTCCGAGATATGCCCCATCAAAGATCACAGCCCTATGGCATTTAGTGACCCTTAGGGACATTCCTGTTCAGCGTGCCTGAGAACGTTTGAGTGCTGAAGGGGATATGATGAGGTTAGGGATAGGGTTTACTAGGTCACTTAGAGCTAACAAAGTAGATAGTTCAATCCCACGACGAAAGGTGAGAGAGATTTGGCAGTTGGTAACTTTGTACTGGCCAATACTGCAAGTTTTAGCATCACCCGAGATGGCATCATAAAATGAAAATAGAGTGTGATCTCCAAAAAGTGAGAGAGGTTATTGTAGGTCTCTGCAACACGGTCCTGCAGGAACTAGAATCACATCCATACCTCACACAAGCTTTGAGATATGCCCCATCAAAGATCACAACCCTATGGCATTTAGTGACCCTTAGGCACATTCTGGTTTGGTCTGCCCGAGAATGTTCAAGCACTGAAGGGGACAAGATGAGGTTGGGGATAGGGTTTACCCAACCACCTAGAGCTAATAGAGCAGACAATTTGATCCCACGATGAAAGGTGAGAGAGATTTGGCAGGTGGCAACTTTGTACTGGCCAATATTGCAAGTTTAAGCATCACTTGAGATGGCATCTTAAAATGAAAATAGAGTGTGATCTCCAAAAGTGAGAGAGTTTATTGTAGGTCTCTGCAACATGGTCCTATAGGAACTAGAATTGTATCCATGCCTCACACGAGTTTCGAGATATGCCCCGTCAAAGATCGCAGGCCTATGGCATTTAATGACCCTTAGGGACATTCCGATTCGGCATGCCTGAGAATGTTCGAGCACTAAAGGGGATAGGAAGAGGTTAGGGATAGGGTTTACATGGCCACCTAGAGCTAACGGAGCAGACAGTTCGATCCCACAACCCATTTTCCACTAAGTTGCAAATTTAAGCAACTTTTACAACTTTCAACAATGCAACTTTGCACAAAAAGTGCAATTTTTACATTTTTCACTTGATTCCAATTATATGACTTAGAGAAGTTTTGGAAACAGTAAAACCTCAAAGGAATATAGGAATATAGATAGTTTTATGGTTATTTCCTAAAAGTTTCTAAATTGTTGCAAAAGTTGCTAATGCAACTTTGAATTTTTGCACTTTTTGCAATTTCAACTAAGCACCAACCTAAATGAATCCTAATAATTCCAAATGATTATTATAGACTCAAAAATACTAAACCAACCTAAAAAAGTGCAAAAAATTGCAAAAAAGTGCAAAAAATTGCAAAATGCAAAAGGTTGCTAAGAACAATTTTTGCAAATAATAGTTGTGAAATTGAACATGAGGTTGTATGGTGTTCCAACCATCCAAATGGAAGTTATAACTACTTTAAGGCATGTACTTAAGATCCCCACACATGGAAAAGGTCATTATACAGATGGTGGATAGCATTGGTCAATGAAAAACTCAAATTTTATGCCTTTTTTTACTATTTTTTCAATTTTGTATAGCATGTACAGATTGGTGGTGGTACAAGTCTTATATTGTTGGATAGAGGGTTGAGTCAGGATTCCATTTCAATTGGTTTGAGGTCTTTATCTTGTATACGAAAAAAATTATATTAGTTTTAGTGTAGGTAGGTCAGATTTACCCCAAATTTGAGAGTTTTAGCAAGATGGAATCCTAACTTGCAAACCCACCATGGGATTTCAATGTCACTTTGTGGAATACAAGTTAGGAGAGGGTTCTTTGAGATGGAAGAGAGTCAGGTTTGTAGGAGCATGGAATCTATTTTTATTAGCAAGCCCTAGACTGAACATAATCTTATGTTTGGTCTAGATTTGAAGGAAAAAGAAGGATCAGGCTCCTAAACTGATTAATCTGACCCAAGTGAAGTGTGTAGAAGGAAAATTTTGATATATAGCAGAGATACAAGGGGTTGAACCTAGTATGTGAACCCATTTGTTTATGTTTTCCTTGTAACCCATCCTAAACTGGCCATTTAGGACTATGACAGAAAGTGGGCATAACTTGATGCTGGAGCCGAGTTGTTGGTTAATCTTTTGAAATATCTTAGGGGATGTTGAAGAGTATTTAAAAATAAAAAAATAGTAGGGGGTACTTTTTATGGTTTGGGAGTTTGACCGTTAAAACTAGAAATTGTCCTAGTAGGAAGTGTTGGTAATAGTTTTGAAATTTGATTGTTGAGTGTTGAGAAACCTCAAGTTTGAGATTTTTCTTGTTCGTTTGAGTCTATAATAACCATTTCCATCTAAAAATTCAAGTGTTGAAACCAATTAAGAAGTATTTTCCTTTGTAGGCCTATTGGTGGCAGGGAGATCCTAAGTGTTGATCCAAGTTGTTTGAGTACCCTAAGTTTGAGGGTTGGGCTTGTGAAGTGGAGTCCACTTGTAGGGTGGAGTCTCCCTATATTAGAAGTCCATTGGATCCTTAGTCCTTGGTGTCTTCAATGAATTTATCTTCACAGAATGACCTTGGTGCCCCTACACCATTAAGCAATGATGATGAACATGTGTAAAATTATGAGATTTGTGCCTACATGTTACAATGAAAAAGTCATATCTATTTTGAAATTAAGAACTATAAAACAAGTTTCAAGAGAAGCTTAGGCTGTGATGCAGGAGCATCAAATGATTATCAGAGGCACATTGGAGGTCCAAGTCATCACAGAGGTCATGAAGAATCTCCTAGAGTCAATTGGGAAATCCTTCAACCAATCATGGTATTTGAAAGCATAAAAAAGTCATAATGTTGTATGATGTCTTCATGGATTTCAATGTTGGAAAAGTTGTAATTGAGCCATTGAATAGGATCTAGGGATTTCATAGGGTAGGAGAGTCCTTTGATAGGATCCTATAGGTTATCATAACCTTAGCATGTCATTTATAAGTTAAAAGATTCAAAAAGGTCTTTAAGAACATAGTTTAATAGTTAAAAAATTTAAATCTTGAATGTAACGGCTACATTGGCATTTTGGAAGGAAACTCCATAATTTAAATTTTATGGAGGAATAGGAAGTGAAACCGGTTGGAGTTGGTTAAGGGGGTTAGTTTCTATCTCCCAAGTCTATAAATATTTTTTTTTGTATGGACTGTAAACACAAATTGTATGGGTTGTCCCAGAAAAATAGAAGGAAAGTGCTTGGTTTCAAGAGTAATTTGAAGATCTCTTTGCTTTGTGAGTGCTTTCACATGTTGGAATGATTGATAACATCTTAGCAGACATGTTTTGAGATTCTTTACTTAGTTTAGCATTCAAACTTGAAGTTTTGTTCATCAAATTTCTATACTGTTGGTTGTAGCAATCTTATTTCTAAGCATTTTGATAGTTTTTTGCATCTAATCATGGTCGTTCCATGAAATGCTCACTGTTTCTTCATGGGATGCCATTTATCTAACTTCTACAAATATTTCTAACCATGAAATGAAGATCTAACTTGAGATTGGTGGCCACCAAATCAAATAAAGTTGTGAAAACAAGGGTTATTTGGAGGGGACAATCAATTAGGAAGAGATTTTCTTTAAGGAGGGTAGTGTTTGTGAGTTGATTCATGTTTATGGTGATAAAACATAGATGTATAAATTTTGAATTAGTCCAAGAAGGCTTGGCACATGTGAGATTAGTGATGCCCTAGGAACAAGGGTTTTGAGAAGGTGAATTGGGGCTTTTGGGGTTAGGAAACCCATAGACTGAAATTAAGAGTGGATTTTTCTAATTGAAGTCATTTTAGGAGCCTATGCAAAGTTTGAAGTCCATACATTGAGTATTTCTATATGTTGCTTTGTAAATGCACTATTGCTTCATTGATGAAAACAATGGTAGTGTGTAGAATCTCAGATATTTTCTAAAGGAGTTGCATCTAAGTCTTACATATGTTTTATAAAAGGATAAAGGGTATATATAAAGGTCATTTATTCAAGGATTCATTTGAAAAAATCAAAATTTATCCATCATTTTGTCTCGCCACTGCCACAGAGTTGTGAAAATGCATTGACAACATTTGGTGAATTATGCATTTTGGCTTGCAGGGTATGGAAACTGAAAGGTGTTGATGGGAACATGCTAGATAGGCTAGAAAAAACCTATTAAATCCTAAAAACATCCTAGAGTTGACTGTTTGTGGGATTTTCCCATCAGGACCTAGAAGGGTCACTTGGCACATTGTTACAAATTTGCTCATTTTGAGTTGACCTAAAAATTCCATCTTGAAATATTCCACCTCTTCCACCTTACATTTTCTCATCTTTTTTAAAATTATACTTAGTCTTTAGGGTACTAATAATCTTATGTTATGTTTTGAAACTTAACTTATTTAATCTTATCTTGTATTGAAGCTCTATAAAAGTATTCAAATACCTTTCAAGCCTTTTAACTTCATCATCTCTATAACCCTGAATTTGATATCTAATAAATAAATTTCCTTAGTATAGTTTGTCATACTAAGATATTTCTTTGAGAGACAAGGATGATGAAACTACTAGATTTAGAAATTTAGTTACAATGAACCTGTAACATGCAGTTTTACATGTGAGGCATACAACTCTAACTTCAAATTCAAATCTCTTATCCTCGAAATTCTGAGATCTAGTCTTGTTACTAATTTCATAATACTTTCTTGATTAAGGATAACTACCTAAATTTATATAATTATGTGACCAACACATCAACATAATAAATATTAAATTTTCAAATGCTAAGAAAATGTATAACAAATATAGGCTAGGAACCAAATAATATGGATCTATTTCCATGAGATGTGAAATTATTGGAAAGCCAAGATTCAAGTCCACATAAGGTCAAGAACATCAAGATATGTTCCATTATATATGCTTCATTGATCAAAAACTTCCTTCATGAGATTGGGAAACACATAATGGGAATGAACCATGAAGAATAGTTGTGATATGATAAGAATTACCAATAACTTGAGTACATAGAGTAGAGAAAGGTACAAATCTATTGAAAGGTTCAACATACTATCCAGAACATGACCCTATCTACCTAATAGTAGGAATGAAGTCCTTTGAATTCTTAAGCATGTTATACAAATAGAAAGATAACAACCAAGTCTAGAAAACCATAGTAGTGTTGTCAACACTAACAAAGCATAAAATCATTTAGAACTATTGATATCCTCCCAGTGTTTGGTGATGCCTTTAAGCTATCTTTTCTATCTTTCATCATCCTCTTCTTCCTAAATATCCTTGTTCTCTTCTTCCTTCCTACTTATTTTCAAGTACTTATTTAGTTTTCTCAGATTGTTAGACCATCTTGTACCATACATATAGAAGTGACAAAAGAATAAAATTATTCCATTGAGATAGTATTAGGAATGACCTATTTTGATGCAAGAGTTCTATTGTGTAGGGTCTCAATATAACCCATGATATTTCCTTCAATAGTAGCACTCTGCATTTGGCTTTCTTGAATAGGGTTTTCCTTCCTAGTTCCTACATGGGTAGGGAATTACACTCTAAATTCCTCATTTCTTGCACATTCCTTTGATTTACTAAATTATGAGTAGACTTTTCATCCTTTGAATCCTCAATTTATTCCTCTTTCTCATAATCTTTTTCCTTAGAACTAATGGTTTCTTTAGGATCCACAAAGGTATACTCTTTCTTTGCTTTACAAGCCACTTCCTCTTCTTTAACTTTCTTCATAGTGTCTTTCTTACTTCTAAACCTCAACAACCTCCTTTCTCCTAAGATAGACTAATTTTTCTTTTTTTTTTCCATGTATCATTTTTCTATCCTCCTCTTATTGGGTTTCCTTGTCAAAATCTCCCTGGTCAATGCCAATATATTTTCTTCTTTTGGGATTTCCATATTCTAGTTTTGTCAACGTTACTTTTAGTAGTTGAAGCTTTCCTTTTCACATTTTTTTATCAAGAGAAAATTCTTCAAGGGAAACATGAGGTGAGATTTTATCTTTAGACTATGAGACATAGGGCTTAGCTTCTTTTTTCTCTTTGGAACTACTTTCGGGGTTTTTCCTTGAGAACTTCACTACTCTTCAATTTTGTCACAAATCCTAGGAGGGATTCCTAGCTATGGGTAGTTCAAACATCTATTAGTGGTTTGTGAATTATTGTACACATGCTAATTGAGGACATAAATTAACTCTAATTGACCTCTTTATGTCATTATTTGCTCATTGTTACAAATGGCCTTCTAAGGTCATTAGAAATTGTAACGAGTTTAATCATAGACATGTGATCATGTTTTGATCATAGATTGATCATATTATAATCAAAGCATTAATGTAAGCCTTAATGAATGTATAGTTTTCCCTAAAATTTGAGTGCATAAAAAGGGGTATGTGATTGCTCCAAAGGTGGATTTAGTGTTTTTTGCAAACTAGAGTTTCATTTTATGTTGGAAGTCATCTAATATAACCAAATTGAAGGTGTTTCAACCATTTTGGGGTTCTAGAGACGTTGCAAAGTAAGATTTCTAGAAAGCCCTAGGGTAAAGGGGCTAGAAAGGAGGGTTTTGTAAAAACCATTGTAAAGTTGATCATGAGACCAAAAAAATAGAAGAATCCTTGCATTTGAGTCATCTCTTAAGACTATTTTGGGTCATGGGAGTTTCAAAAGTCAAGGGATTGTGAGTTGCTTTGTAAATGGCCTTAAACTAGGCCTAGTTGGCAGACTGAAACAGCCAGTTTTGAGTGATATTTTACAAAACAAGTGTACTTGGTTTTGGAGTATATTTTAGACTGAGTAAAAGGGTATTTTAATCACCCAATATTTTAGGAAGTTCTGTGGGAAATTTTGGAGAAAAGAACAAATTAGTGACTGGCAAGGGCTAGTTGGAACAAGCCTAGAAGAGGCAAAATCAAGAAAGTGTAAGAGATGAGTTACTGAGAGTGTACAAGGAGTTGGAACATGTTAGATGGGATGTTTTTCAATGATCAAAGGTGTTGGGGTCATGGTATGAATCCAACGACAAGTTTTGGTAGGTTGGAGGCACCAGGGTACACTAGGTGCATGGTGAACAATGTGAGTGTTTAGAAGACAAACTGAAGATTTGGGTTATAACCTCTTAGACATGGTTGTAGGAAGATGTTATCAAGTTAGATACCTCCTCTTGAACCCTAGTAGAGTCTAATTGCTTGGGTAGATTCCAAGAATACAAGAAAATCCCAAAGTTGAGTTGTGGTTCCTAAGGGAATATAGGAGGGCTTTGCATCAAACACACACACTTGTTGTATAGTCATAGATATTGTGATCATTCATGAACCTGAACAACACCATGTTAGAAATAGTGTTGTGAAAAAGGACTAAAAAATAGAGGGATATGGCCATCAAATATGCATGATTTAAATAGCTACATTATCCTTAGAGAGAACTATATCTATCACTGCCCCATTATCATAAGATGATCAACATACAATGGTACTTGAACAAAGAACACTAATAAATATTGAGGATGTGAATTGATAATACCATTTTGCAGATGATTTTGGCATCTCATCCTTTATCACTTGTGTGTCAACTTTATTAGCCCTCTTCTTTGGTGACCTGTAAATGAATAATTATCACAGTAAAAAATCTAAGATAAGAATTAGCCCTCTCTCTCTCTCTCTCTCTCTCTCTCTCTCTCTCTCTCTCTCTCTCTCTCTCTCTCTCTCTCTCTCTCTCTCTCTTAAATCTAATGAGCCAATTGGATTTGCTCGACATTTTAATGTCTCAAGTATTGCCTCATGGTCTGACTTGTGAACTTTCCAAAGAATCTTATTGTGTGGTTTTCCACCATATTTTATCAAGTGGACATTTGATGCAACAACAAGGTTTGAATAATGAAGAATCTTCCTCTCTATTTGCCAATCCTCGAATAACCACAAGTTAGGGTTCTTCATAGAATATTGTCTAAGCCATGTGCCTGTTACAACCACCGCACCGACATGGTACTCAAAACCTTCACCATCTATAATCGAGTGATCCAATTTTTGTTTGGCTTCAACACAAAAACACAAATAATCTATCCCTTCTTCATTGTCTTCAGGTGCAATAACAACAAAAACATGGCTTGTAGTGACAAATGTACAAAATGTGGTCATTAATTCAAAAAATACTTGGGTAAAAGTTATAAAGTTACATATTGAAATTACAAAGATATATAAATATATATATTACCAATTTTCACTAGATTTGACAAGCGGTCAAAGTCAATAGATGAATCCATCTCTACCATTTCAAGTGCTTGTGGGGGATGATAGGTGTCAATTGGGTCTAAAAACCATATATCCCATTTGTCCACCCATTCAGTTGACTCACAGTCATCCCAATTTTCCTCTGCACATGATGGACAATAGCATGCCATTTTTCATGTGTGGATACTCCATGAACCTGCATTAGAGCTTCTAAAAGAGTGTAACTCACTAGATCCTATTAGTGTGCAAAAATCTTGATATGGTGCAATGTTAGTATTATCTATCAACCAAAAAAATCTAAGAACTGTAGACTCACCTTCTTTACCTAGACCCATTGTAGCGTTACACCATTGGATGATGGATTTTGCATCTATCAATATTGCTCCATCTTTGTACTTTAGTTCTTCACGAGACAAGGCTCTTTTAATGCATGCGCCTGCACCATTGTGCTCTCCCTTACCATGATGAACCTCTGTGAAATTTCACATAGATTGAATTCTACACAACCTGTGCATCCTGCTCAAACAATAGAACATTCGTGCATTCTTGAATTGAGATGCACAATTGTTTGACCAAAAAATGTGCTAACGATATGTTATGCCTCTGTTTGCCAAATTTCCATAAAATAGTTGAAAACAACCATGTATGAACTCCATAGAATGTGATTGATCATCACTGATGTAAAAATGGTACTCCCTCAAAATTTTTCTGTCATCCTCTGTACTTTTAGGTGAATGCATGAATGTTATGTGAACAAATATGAAAACCTGTTGAGAAGTATAATACTTTGCTTGCACATCATTTTGTGGTTGTAGTGTGTAGTTCTCTAGGAAATCTACAACCAAAACAATGGTATCTAGTGGAAATGTATCCTTGCACAACTTGAATTGCAAATCCAGCCATCGAGCTCTATGGGTATGCTTTGCATACTCGTAAATAATCTTTTCAAAAAAAAATCTTTATGAACTCATACACTGGAATCTTTTCAATGACTAAATCACATCTTTTACCATGTTTCCCATCTTTTAGAGCATATGTCACTATCTTAAATTTTTCGTAATCTACTATTTCATTTCCAATTGCATGTGTACTATCCATATGTTCACAAGTTGATAAAAATTGCAAAGAACTACAAAATAAGCACGTACCATCCAAGCATGATGTCTTGTAAAATTGTTGGTCGTCCCCTATTTCACATAAAATGTTGGATATGAATTCCCTTGAAGATCTTGGTGGCTCATTCATGTCAGAATCCTACAAAACAAACTAAGAATGCAAAACTACATATATATTCCTAAAAACATCAAAATGGTTAGAAAATTCAATATGTATCCTACAAAAACAAGTTGTGCATGTGTGATTTATCTACACATAAAAAGGTTTACCCATCTCAAACAATCTTTCACTTATTCGAATTTGAGGATACATACCAATAAATTTTGCAAAAAATTGTGTTTGAGTTGAGTCCAAAAAATGTTTCGCATGTGGGTCGCGATTTTGGCTACCAATCCTCCTTCTTACAACATCTCTTTGATTAGGGGAAACACGTTGTAGACGCTCAAAAATGGTTTGCATCTATGAATTCATTACTTCTTCATAGTAATTTGTCCCATTTTCTCATTCTACTAACTTTGATCTTTTGGCCAGATTGACCATATTTCATCATTTGTATCGCCTTTCACATTAATTTCATATCAATTCGAAACCATATCAAATCAACTTGGAATCACCCCAAATCAACTCGAAATCACTCAGAATCAGTCCTAATCAACCCAAAATGTATCAAACATCCCAAATCAATCATCATTTGTTTGAATCCTAGGTATTGTTGTGGCTTTTAGTGCCTTGGAGATCTATCAACCTATCAATCTTATCAATCTGACCTTAGTACTGTCATGGCTCTCAGTGCTAGGTCAAACTATCATTCATGTCATCCAATCTTTGACATTGTTGAGGCTTTCAATGTCAGATCATGACATCTTTGATTTTGTTGATTGAGTTTTGTGATTTTCTCATAGTATGTTATGTATTTAACCCGTTTAACAATCACCCATATATATCATCCCTATTGGGGCATGTTGTGGCTTTCTCATCAGTTATTCTTTGATACAATGCTCTAAATCACATTGTATCAAAGAGGGGCAAAATGTAGACTCTCAAAAATGGTTTGCATCTATGAATTCATTACTTCTTCATAATAATTTGTCCCATTTTCTCATTCTACTAACTTCGATCTTTTGGCCAGATTGACATATTTCGTCATTTGTATCGCCTTTCACATCAATTTCATATCAACTCGAAACCATATCAAATCAACTCAGAATCACCCCAAATCAACCCAAAATCACTCAAAACCAGTCCTAATCAACCTGAAATGTATCAAACATCCCAAATCAATCATCATTTGTTTGACTTCTAGGTATTGTTGTGGCTTTCAGTGCCTTGGAGATCTATCAGCCTATCAATCTTATCAATCTGACCTTAGTAGTGTCGTGGCTCTCAGTGCTAGGTCAAACTATCATTCATGTCATCTGATCTTTGACATTGTTGAGGCTTTCAATGTCAGATCATGGCATCATCAACCATTTTAATAACATTGACAATGTTCATTGATGTTATTATGATCAAACCTTATCAATCAATTTCAATATTGTAGCATTTACAATGTCGGTTAAATGTTACATTTCAACCAATTCATGTCATGTGTCCTTGGCATGTTATCAACTTCAATCAATCAATTTGACCATGGCTTTGCTCTACCTTTTCATCATCTTATTTGATATCCATCATCATCACATTTTTATCAAAGGATACAGTTGCATTCATTTAATCAATTTGGCCAATTATCTACTAATTTTCTCTATAGGATTAAATAACCCATAATTTAATTCTATTATTCACACTAATTATTCTTCCTAATTATCATCCTCAATTAATTAATTTTATTAATTAATTGATTCATTATCTGCAAACCATGGAAATTTTTAATTTCCTAAGTTCCATTTTCTACTAATTCTTATCTTGTGGAATAAGAGGATTTTTAATTCAAATATTCTATAAAATATTGCATCAGCATGACACTGGGATATGACACCTCGTGGATTCTCCTTCAACACTTGGCTAAGACTTCTCATAATCAAATATTCTTATTCTCTTACGCATGTCTCTATTTGGCTTCTTTGTCATAGATTCTTGGCTTTAAGTGGGTTGAGGTGTCTTATGATGCGTCATAGATTCTCTTCCACATTTAGCCAAGTTTGACTTTCATGTGTCATAGAATCTTACAATTGGCATATTTTTTTATATGCGTCATGGATTCTCAAAGGAATCTCTTGCCACATCGCACATCTATGAGTGACAAATCCAATGCCCTCACTTTGAGTGTTGATTATAAAATGGGCACTCTTTCTCTCATTTGGTGTCTTCTGGAAGTCCTCTTGAAGTCTTGGAAGCCTTTAGGTCCTAATTTCTTTTAGATTTCTCACTCCATCTCTCACATTCAAATCACAACTTCAAGTATTCTCATGGCATTATCCACATCATAGACTTTTGCTTCAATTTTGTGTGCACTATAGGCAACTTTGGAGCTACAATCATTTGGAGAAGAAAGAAGGACATGGGAGCTACAAGCGAAAAAAAGGGGGTTTCTATTGCTTGCTTTATTAGTTTGGCTTTCATGGTAGACTAGTGGGTGCTAACGTACATTGATTGAGTTTTGTGATTTTCTCATAGTATGTTATGTATTTAACCCATTTTTTGGTCCTACACGTGTGTTATTTTTTCAAATTTTTTTGATCAATTATTTCAAGGCTTCACTAATTTCTTTATCCTTTCATGGTAGTCTACCGCTAAATGTCCATAACTCATTTTTTGTTGGATCTTCCAATTTCTCACGCCTTAGCATGGCTCTCCTTAGAGTACCTCTACCAATTTTTAATGTTTTTCTTGTCTTTCTCATGAGTCAAGCTTTCTTCATTTGGCTACTTACTATTGTCAATGTAAGTACTCGTCTTGTGATATTACTATCTTTGGTGAGTGATTTAGAACCCACTTTGTCATAAGCACTCATTAGATTCTTTACTATATTTTTTTCATTTAAATCGTCCATCATTCTTAGCCCAAGAATCTTCATGATAGGCCTACATTTCAAATTCCTCATCATTTCAACAAATAATTGGCATTGACCTGTAATATTTAATCGTTCAAAAAATAATCTCCACATACAATTAAATTTTTTGTGACAAGTACGCTTGCTAATCTTGTCAGGCATTGATTTCAAAATGTTAGTATCAATATCAATCAAATATTTTGGTCTTCTAAAATGAATTCTAGAAAGTGTTATAATCTCTTCCATTCCCTCAATATTTTGAACATCAACATAAGGTCGAGTGTATTGCGTACCTTGAACCAAAGATGATGTGCCTTGATAATAAGATGCAAAAGATGGAATATCACCTACTTGATGTGTTGATGTTGTGCCTTCAACATGACATGATAAAGTGTGTATATTGTTGGATCTACAAATCAGTGTCTCTTTGACATGAGAGGATGATATGAATTCAACATTGGAAGATGGTGTAGTGAACAATATGACTCCAACATTGGAAGATGGTGTAGAAAATGATATGACTCCAACATTGAAAGATGATGTAGCGGACAATATGACTCCAACATTGGAAGATGATGTAGCTTCACAATTCAATTTTCTTCTTAAGCGTAATAGTCTCATTCTTTCTCTTTGTCTTTCCAATTCTTCCTCTTTGTTTCTTTGTAGTGGTGGTTCTTGATCCTCTTCGAAAGTCAATTCTTCATTATTTCTTTGCAATTTTCTTTGCTCACGTAGTAATTTCATTTTATCTCTTTTAATTACCAAATCTCATCCTCTATCTTCATTTGTTTGAGTTTTTGGTTTCTTCCTTGGCATGATGATGATTTTTACATGTCAAATTATTCAAACATCTGAATTACTTAAAATGTGTAAATTACAAATTATTCAAATACATATAAAATTTATAATTATTTGAATGAATACACAATATATATCAAACAACTTGTCAAATTTCTAACCATTTCGAAATAACATTTCATTCAAACATATACAAATTTCAATGAATTCACTATATATTAAACATGTCAAATAATAATCAAATTTGTATCTATATATCAACAAACAATATTTAAAATAGATTGCACTAACCTTTTCTATACAAGGAATATTCAAAAAATCTTCAAATCACTTATCCAATGATTGAATTTGGTGTTTGCTAGCTTCCAAAAGTGTTGAAATAGTGTTTTCTATGTTGAAACCCATGATTTCTGTCAGAATAATAGAGTGCATAATAGACCAAAAGCAGAGAATGGATGAAATGGGCCCCAAAGTTTCTTTTTGCCCATTTTTAGGTAATTTCTCATAGTGCATACGCATTATAGTGCGTACGCACTATAGTGCATGCGCACTATGTGGAAACGCATCACTCTTCATCTTCCTTACTCTCTATCCTACCTACTCTCTCTCCCATCCCCTACCCTCTCTCTCTTCCTACTCTCTCTCCCCTCTCCCATCCCTTACACTCTCTCTCTCCCCTCTCCCATCCTATACTCTCTCTCTCGCTCTCCCTCTCCCACCGCATACTCTCTCTACCTCTCTCACCCTCTCTCCTCTCCCATCCCCTACTCTTTAGATCTTTCACACACACTCTTATTCCCCCACTCTCTTCTCTCAAATCCCCTACTCTCTAGATCTATCACACACACTCCCATCCCCCCATCTCTTTCCTTCTTCCTCTCCTACCACCTACTATCTCTCTCTCTCCCTCTCTACTCTCTCTCTCTCTTCCATCCCTTATTCTCACTCTTTCTCTCTCATCCCCTACTCTCTCACACTCTCCCATCTCGTAATCTCACTCTCTATCTCTCCCATCCCGTACGAGCTCTCTTTGCCACCACCTACTCACTCTCACACTCTCTCTCCCATCCCCTACTCTGTCTCTCTTACACACAAAATCCATCCCCCCCCTCTTTGCCTCTCCCACTGCCTACTTTCTCTCCCCCATCCCCTACTCTCTCTCTCCTCTCCCATCCCCTACTTTGTCTCTCTTACACACATTCCCATTCCCACTCTCTCTCTCTCTCTCTCTCTCTCTCTCTCTCTCTCTCTCCTCTCTCTCTCTCTCCCACTGCCTACTTTCTCTTCCCCCATTGTTGTACTCTCTCTCTGCCACCCCCTACTCTCTCTCACACTCTCACACTCTCTCCCATCCACTACTCTCTCTTTCACATACACACACTCTTATCCCCCCACTCTTATTCTCTCCCATCCCCTACTCTCTACATCTATCACACACACTCCCATCCCCCCTATCTCTCTCCCTCTCTCTCTCCCACTCCCCTCTCCTACCATCTACTATCTCTCTCTGTTCCTCTCTACTCTCTCTCTCATCCCTTACTCTCACTCTCTCTCTCCCATCCCCTACTCTCTCTCTTTCATAGACACACACTCTTATCCCCCCACTCTCTTCTCTCCCATCCCCCTATCTCTCTCCTTCTCCCTCTCCCACTCCCTCTTCCTACTGCCTACCCTCTCTCTCTCTCTCTCTCTCTCTCTCTCTCTCTCTCTCTCTCTCTCTCTCTCTCTCTCTCTCTCTCTCCCTCTCTACTCTCTCTCTCTCTCACCCATCCTATACGAGCTCTCTCTGCCACCACCTATTCACTCTCACACTCTCTCCCATCCCCTACTCTATCTCTCTTACAAACACACACTCCCATCCCCCCCTCTCTCCCTCCCTCTCCCACTCCCTCTCCCACCACCTACTTTCTCTCCCCCATCCCCTAATCTCTCTCCACTCCCATCCCCTACTCTCTCACACTCTCACACTCTCTCCCATCCCCTACTCTATCTCTCTTACACACACTCCCATCCCCCCTCTCTTCTCCTCTCCCACCACCTACTTTCTCTCCCACATCACCATACTCTCTCTCCTACCACCCCCTACTCTCTCTCACACTCTCACACTCTCTCCCATCCCCTACTCTCCTCTCACACTCTCACACTCTCTCACCCATCCCCTGCTCTCTCTCTTCATAGACACACACACACACTCTTATCCCCCCACTCTTCTCTCTCCCATCCCCTACTCTCTACATCTATCACACACACTCCCATCCCCCTATCTCTCCCCTCTCCCTCTCCCACTCCCTCTCCTACTACCTACAATCTCTCTCTCTCTCTCTCAAGTACTCTCTTCCTCTCTACTCTCTCTCTCTCCCATCCCTTACTCTCACTCTCTCTCCCCCATCCCCTACTCTCTCTCACACTCTCTCCATCCCTACTCTCTCTCTTTCACAGAAACACACACTCTTATCCCCCCACTCTCCTCTCCCATCTCCCCTATCTCTCTCCCTCTCCCTCTCCCACTCCCTCTCCTACTACCTACTATCTCTCTCTCTCCCCCTCTCTACTCTCTCTCTCCCATCCTGTACGAGCTCTCTCTTTCACCACCTACTCACTCTCACACTCTCTCCCATCCCCTACTCTGTCTCTCTTACACACACACTCCCATCCCCCTTCTCTCTCTCCCTCTCCCACTCCCACTCCCACTCCCTCTCCCACCACCTACTCCCCCCATCCCCTACTCTCTCTCTCCTCTCCCATCCCCTACTCTCTCTCACTCTCACACTCTCTCCCATCCCCTACTCTATCTCTCTTACACACACACTCCCATCCCCCCTCTCTTTCTCCCTCTCTCACTACCTACTTTTTCTCCCCCATCACCGTACTCTCTCTGCCACCCCCTACTCTCTCTCTCAGACTCTCACACTCTCTTCCATCCCCTACTCTCTCACACTCTCACACTCTTTCTCCCATCCCCTACTCTCTCTCTTTCATAGACATACACACTCTTATCCCCCCACTCTTCTTCTCTCCCATCCCCTACTCTCTACATTTATCACACACACTCCCATCCCTCCTATCTCTTTCCCTCTCCCTCTCCTACCACCTTCTATCTCTCTCTCAAGTTCTCTCTCTTCCTCTCTACTCTCTCTCTCTCTCCCATCCCTTGCTCTCACTCTCTCTCTCCCATCCCCTACTCTCTCTCACACTCTCCCATCCCCTAATCTCACTCTCTCTCTCTCTCCCATCCCATATGAACTCTCTCTACCACCACCTACTCTCTCACACTCTTACACTCTCTCCCATCCCCTACTCTGTCTCTCAAACACACAGACTCCCATCCCCTCCCTCTCTCTCCCCTCTCCCATCCCCTACTCTCTAGATTTGTCACACACACTCCCATCTCCCCTCTCTCTCCCTCTCCCACTCCCTCTTGCACTGCCTACTATCTCTCTCTCTCTCAAGTACTCTCTCTCCCTCTCTACTTTCTATCTCCCATCCCCTACTCTCACTCTATCTCTTCCATCCCCTACTCTCTCTCACACTCTCCTCCCATCCCCTAATCTCTCTCTCTTGCCCCCATCCTGTACGAGCTCTCTCTGCCACCTCCTACTCTCTCTCAAACTCTCACACTCTCTCCCATCCCCTACTTTATCTCTCTTATAAATAAATACACATTCCCATTCCCTCCCTCTCTCTCTCGCAGTCCCTTTCCCACTACCTACTCTCTCCCATCCCCTACTCTATCTCTCTTACACACTTCCATTCCACCTCCCACTCCCTCTCCCACTGCCTACTATCTCTCTCTCTCTCTCTCTCACTCTCTCCTTCTCTCTCCCATCCCTCTGCCATTGCCTACTCTCTCTATCTCTCTCTCCCCTCTCTCATTCCCTACTCTCTCTCTTTCACAGACACACACACATCCCCCCTCTCTCCTCTCCATCCCCTACTTTTTCTATCACTCGCTCTCCCTCTCCCCACTACCTACTTTCTCTCTCTCTCACTCTCACTTTCTCTCTCTCTCACTCTCACTCTCACTCTCACTCTCACTCTCACTCTCACTCACTCTCTCTCTCTCTCTCTCTCTCTCTCTACTCTCACTCTCACTCTCACTCTCTCTCTCTCTCTCTCTCTCTCTCTCTCTACCTCTCTACTCTCTCTGTCTCTACTACCCCCTACTCTCTCTTACATTTTCACACTCTCTCCTATCCCCTACTCTCTCTCTTTCTCTCTTACACACTTTTCTATCCCCACTCTCTCTCTCCCTCTCCCATCGCCTACTCTCGCTTCCATCCCCTACTCTCTCTCAAGCTACTCTATCTTCCCCCTCTCCCATTCCATACTCTCTCTCTTTCACACACATGCACTCTCATCCTCCTCTCTCTCACTCTTCCTCTCCCACTCTGTCTCCCACTGCCTACTCTCTCTATCTATTTGTCTCTCTCTCACACACACATAGCCATTCCCCTACCCCCCTCCCCCCCCCCCCACCTAGCTCTCTTTTGGTCTTGGTTTGCAATTTAGGCCTCAATAGGGTGTGCACCCTATAGCGTGCATGTGCTACTAAGAATTCAATGCTTTCAATAGCATGTGCAAGCTATAGGGTGCATGCGCTATTGAAAGCTTTGCATTAAACCCAAGCCTAAGGCTTGGTTTTTCCTTGGAGATCCAACCCAAAGGTTTGGAGTTTATAAATAGGTCTGAGATGTGTTTTCCAGCAAACATACCAAAAATGATTGATTTTTCTTGTGTGCTCCCCTTCAAGATTCCTTGTGGTTGGATATTGATAAGATAAGCTTACATAGCATTGTAGGTCTCTGTGTTAGCTATCTAACCATATAATTTATTTTTAATTTGAACTATTTAAAGCCTGTCATCTATAATTTCTTTTCAATGTATGTTCATTTTTTGTCAAAAACCACCATGTACTAATTGGGCTATAGATTTTAGCTCGTTCATCAAATTTTGCAACAACTTAGTTTTTTAGAAACTAGACTCCATTCTACACACTTTGAAAAAAAAAAGTTTTGATTTTAGATTAGTTTTTAATTATTTCTAGGGGGAGCACATAGATATTTCACATTTTTGGGATGTATCTAGTTAAAAAATTCATTAAAAAAAAATACATTATAAAATTACCTGAAAAATCTGGGATAAAACTACATAGTATTAAGTAACTTTTGACTAGAGCGATTAAAGAATTTCAAAAAAAAAAGTTAAAATTTTTGGGGGGCCACACTTTGTACTATGTTATGTTTTTTTTGGAATAAAAAGTACCACTTTTTATGGCCCCCCTTTTTGGAGGACCTAAAACTAAACCATTTTGAAAAAAAAATTAGTAGTTTAGAAACTAGATTCAAAGGACTACGACTTTTGTTTTTGTCATATCTTAAAATTTTGAGTGTAACTATCTTCAAATTCTTGTTGAAGTTCAA
This sequence comes from Cupressus sempervirens, assembly GCA_028749045.1. Classification (NCBI taxonomy): domain Eukaryota; kingdom Viridiplantae; phylum Streptophyta; class Pinopsida; order Cupressales; family Cupressaceae; genus Cupressus; species Cupressus sempervirens. The sequence goes on from CM053783.1 coordinate 595,738,468, forward strand.
AATTTGCAGATTTCAAGAAAAAGGTGTCCACTTATACCCCCCTTTTGGCACCACAACTTGGTGCACTTACCCCTATCTTGTAGAGTATTAAGTCATCCCCAACTGGGTATTTACATATGAGGAGGATTGTAAATGTTACTAAGTTTATATCAGATTTGTAGTATGACTTTCTTTTGATTCAAAATCTTATTTTTTGAATATGGATATGTTGTAGATTTAAACTTCAATGTTAATCGATCTAATTTATTGCAGAACTTTGTATATATACTACATTATAATGATAATAAATGATTTTAATCACTGAACTTTAACTATTATCCAGATCTTACTTTGTATTTATTGATTTCAATACTTGCAAGAATGAATTCATTTGATATAAACAATCTATGATAGGGTACGCAAGTGAATGAGCATGTCTCTAATTAGAGACATGAGCATTCATGCTTATATCATAACATAGATTAGTTATCAATAAAAATTGCTAATACAAATGCGTTTGCATAGCACTGATTCATTATTTTGAATATGTCACACCTAATACTTGCATGATTGTTAATAACTTAATATCAAGATGCCAAATAAGGATTGATATTTCCAATCAAGTTGATAATCATATATGAGATAAATAATGATCAGCATATACAACCATGTCGATGATCATATCAAATATATATAAGTGCATCAGTTGTATTTAGAAAGCAATATTAGAATAACATCAAACTTATGTATTGATAAATATGTATATATGCATATCACTATGAAAGTCATATTCATATGATATATGCATACCATTCATATTTGTTACT
>CM053783.1:596365110-596492610 GCA_028749045.1 Cupressus sempervirens
TTCTGAACACAATCTCTTTAGCTAGATGACTTCCTTGTAGGCATGAGTAGCTGCCATATACTCTACCTTAGTAGTGGACAAAGTGACTACAGCCTGTCGCTTGCTCATCTAACTGATTGCACCACCAAATAATGTAAACACATATGCATAGGTGGATCTTCTGCTATCAACATCACTAGCCTAGTCTGAATCCACATAGTTTCGAATATCTAAGGAATGCTCATTTTTTGTTCCATGAAAACATATCAAGTACTTTGACGTACCCCACAAGTATCTAAAAACTCTTTTTACTGCATCCCAATGTGCTCTTCCTAGATTAGACATATAACATGAAAGTACTCCCACTACTTGGACAATGTCTAGTCTTGTACAGACCATAGCATACATCAAACTTCCAACAACACTCTGATATGGTACTCGACTCATCTCTTCCATCTCTAATGGGGATGTGGGACATTGTGAAATAGAAAGCTTTGTTCCCATTGTAATAGGAACACTCAATGGTCTTGAATCCTGCATATTGAACCTTTTTAGAATAGTACCAACATACTTACTCCGGCCTAGCAAAAGCTTTCTGTTCTATCTATCTCTTATAATCTCCATTCCTAGAATGTGCCTACCTGCACCAAGATCTTTCATTTCAAACTTTATTGAGAGCTAAGATTTTAACTCTCCAATCAAACCTTTTCCTTTGCCAATAAACAACATGTCATTGGCATACAAGGCAATAACCAGGAAACCATCACCATCATATTTGAAATATATACAATGATCATATTTAGATTGCACAAGTCCCAAACTCAACACATATGTATCAAACTTTTGGTACGACATCCTAGGACTCTATTTTAAACCATACAAGGATTTCTTCAATTTACAGATCAAATGACTTATACCTTTTACCACATGGTGCTCTGGCTATGGCATGTAAATTCATTCCTCCAAATCTCCATTAAGGAAAGCAGTTTTCACATCCATTTGCTTGATCTCTAGATCATAAGTTGCTGCAATAGAAAGCAAAAATATAATGGATGTTATTTTGGCTACTGGAGAAAAAATCTCACCATAATCTACTCCCTCAACCCGAGAGTAACTTTTTGCAACCAAATATGCTTTACACTTCTCAATGCTTCCATCTAAACCCATCTCCCTTTTGAACACCCATTTACAACCAACAAGCTTCGGTCCTTCAGGAAATGATACAAGGTCCCATGTTTGATTCCTCTTAAGAGCTGCCATTTCTTCATCTATCGCTATTTTATAGGACTCTGAATCATTCATACCAAGAGCCTCTTGTACAGATCTTGGTTCATCAATATTAGTATTCAATGCAAATATCCATTTGCAATCATTAGGAGAATACCCATACCTTTCAAGTGGTTTCCTTTGTCTAGTAGATCTTGGAACACGATCTGGTTTAGGTTCAGCTTTAGGTACCTCTTCTTCTTGTGATGATTAAGAACTTGTAGATCTCTCTTCAATTTCTTGTCTTTCTAAAGGCCTCAATTCAACTTTCTCTGGTGTAGTAGGTAGTTGCATCACATCTTTCTTTTCTTCTATTTGTTCTGGCTGCACTGTAACAAAAAAATGCTTAGTTTCTTTGAAAATAACACTTCTTGAATAAAAGACCTTTTGTTCAATAGGATTCCAAAGCTTGTATTCTTTCACACCATAGCTGTATTCGATGAAAATATATTTAACAACTTTGTTATCCAATTTTTTCTGCTTCTCCTTTGGCACATGAGCATATGCTTCACAACCAAACACTCTTAGATGTCTAAGAGAAGGCTTGTGGCCTGCCATGCTTCCATTGACATCTTATCAACAAGAGCTGATGTAGGAGACCTATTTATCAGGTAGCAAGTAATGGCTACAGCTTTAGCCCAGAACTTTTGTTCTAGTCCAACACCACTCAACATTCTCCTAGCCTTCTTCATTAGGGTCTTGTTCATTCTTTCTGCAACTCCATTTTGTTGTGGAGAATACAGAGTTGTAGATTCTCTCTTTTAATTCCACAATCTTTACAAAATGTGTTGAAATCATTGGAGCAAAATTCACCACCATTATCAATTCTCAAACATTTTGTTTTCTTTCTAGTCTGCAACTCAACTATTTGATGCATGATGCTCCTTCTGATGTAGGAGCATCTTACATGAGAAAATTAATTAATTAGAAAAAAAAAAAAAAAAAAAAAAGAGGAAAAAAAAAAAAAAGGAAAAAAAAAAAAAAAAAAAAAAAAAAAATTTGGAGGAGAGAGAAAGTGACGAAAATTAGAGGAGAAATAATAAAAAAATAAAAAGGAGAAAAGAAAGGAAAAGGAGATTTCTATTTTCGAGGCGCATAGGTGGCGTAAAAAGAAAAATAATAAAAATAGTTGTCATTCCATTAATCAAGGTGTATAGGTGGCAATTTAGAAGTTTGTGGAAAGATCCTTAAATCATGTATTTAATATTTGTTGGGTGCTTAGTTGTATTTGGATGGGAATTTAATATTTATTTAAAAGTAGTTGTATTTACCTTTTATCCCACATTGCTTGTGTTTGTAATGTCTTGGGTTAGAAGTGCCTATTTAAGAAAGGCTTATAATCGTTTGTAATCAAGTTCAAGGAATGGAAGCTCTTCTAAAGGAAGTTGGAGAAATGGAAGCTCTTCTAATGGAAGTTCAAGAAATAGAAGTTCTTGAATTGTAAGCTCTTCAAATGTAATCTCTTCTAGTGGATTTCAAGTATTAATGGATGCTTTATGATGCATTTTTTTTGTCATCTCTCTATCTCCATTTTGTTGCATTTTTTGTTGTGAGTTGGTACGGGTGGTGTGGCCCGTCATCACTATTGCTTTATATTCTTTGAAATAACTAAAAACTTTAGCTTTACTCCTAAGGAAATAAACCCATGTTCTTCTACTAAAATCATTAACGAAAGAAACATAATAAACTGATCTACCAATAGAAGGAACATCAACTGGACAAAATACCTCCGAATGGATTAGATCCAAAATACATGAGGACTAATGAGAACTCGAGTAAAACTAAATGTGGTTTTATTTACCATAGATACAATGCTCACCAAAATCAAATTCAAGATTGCAGTCATTCAACCCATCAACAAGGTTATTATTTTTCAAGGTTCATAGACCCTTCTTACCTATGTGGTCGAGTCTCTAGTGCCATAACATGGTCTTCTCTACAGGAAAATTTGATTCAGTAGATAGAGCACCCTTGGGTACCCAAAAACTATGACCATTTTTTGAAAGAGAAACCCTCTCCTTTTCCAATTGAGTAGTCTTTTTCACAATCTTGTTAGAAGTATTATTGCACTCAACTATGCATGCATCAAGCTGGTACAATGTACCCAATCTACTTCCTCTTTTTATAACCATAGAACCTCTCACCATTTTTACACTTGCTTCAGAAAACTGTACATGCACACCCACATCTATTAGCTTACTAATAGATAACAAATTCCTTGCTAGTCTTGGGATATGCAAGACACCATCAAATATTCTAATTCTACCATCAAAAAATTTCACATGAATACTTCCATGACCAACAATATCAAGAACTAAGCTATCACCCAAATACACCTTACCACCATCAAAATTTTCATACTTACTAAACCAATTTCTATTAGGAGTCATGTGGAAAGATGCACATGAGTCTATTAACCTTGCATTTTCACCTGCATGAGTGGCCAAGGCTATGATGAAAGCATCTCCATCTTCCTTCTTGGACTCAGAATTAGAATCTTGCTTCTTCTTCTTCTTCTTCTTCTTCTTCTCCTCTTTGCAGTCCTTTTGGAAGTGTCCAGGTTTTCCACAATTCCAGCAGTTTGCCTTGGACTTAGTAGGATATTTTGATCTCCCCTTATTCTTGGACTTAGAATGGCCATGCTTCTTTTTGTTCTTGCCTCTTTCTTTTTGTCTTCCCCAAACACTCAAAGCCTCTTTGGCATCTAGAAAGACCTTCCTTCTCATCTCCTCAGAAAGTAGAGAACCAACAATGTCCTCCATCTTCAAGACAACTGAAGTGCTCCCTATGGCCATAACAAGGCTATCCCATGAGTCTGGCAACAAACATAGCAAGATTTGGCAGCTTTATTCTTCATAAATTGGCACCCCGATAGAGTTCAATTGAGTCACCAACATATTAAATCTTCAAAGATGCTCATAAATTTGTCCACCTTCTTCCATTCTTAAGGTATACAACTTCTTCCTCAAGAAAATCTTGTTTACAAGTGATTTTGCTTGATAGATCTCACTTAGCTTCTTCCAAAGCTTCTTCATGGTAGGTTCTTCATGGACCTTAATTAGAATAAAGTCTGCAAACACAATCTAATGAGACCTTTAGCTTTCCTGTTTGTCACATCATATTGTATGAATAATGTCAGATCTGTGGGCCTCAGCTTCTTCTCATCAATCGCATCCAATAGATCCCAATCATTCAATAGATCTTCCATCTTTAGCTTCTACATCTCAAAGTTTGCGCTAGAAAAATTTTCAACATCAATTCTCCCCAACATGCTTGCCATCTTTGCAATCTTGCAACACAGAAATAAAAACCTTTGAACAAGCTCCCACTCAAACTTTGATTATCTCAAAAAAACTTGTACCCAAAAAATATAACCAAAACTGGCCAGGCTCAGATACCACTTATAAGGAAGAAAAGGTGCACAAAATCACTTCCTACACTAATATTTGAGAGGAGGATTATGTAAATTCAACTAACTATTGGAGAGATATCAAGAAATGCATAATAAAGTATAACCAAAATAACAATGGACACATAACATAGTGATTACTGTGGGGAAACCCTTCCAAGAGAAGAACCCCACCCTCCAAAACCCGTACAATGTATTATCAAACCAAGATGATTAAAATACACTTACAATGCAAGTTCTTACAGGAGCACATCACCACAACTTGAACTCAGAGAGATTTCTTCTAGCACCGAGTATTGCAAACTAAACCCAATTACACAAACATCTCCCCGAGCCCTCCTTTTATAGTGATTTTACAACCTGGAAACCACTTGTGATTTTAAAATACCATGGGCAAAACTACCATGCCACATGTTACCCATTTTTTACTTTTACATTTCTAAGATGGAAAAACAACCAGGTTAAAATAGTAACCCTGTCCATAATTTTTTCTCTTAGTTTAGACCGCCATAAAAGTCATAAAACAAGCTAACTATTCTCTAAAAATGGCCCTCCTATATTCTACTATGGATAGGGCACCTTTTGGTATTTTATATACTCTTTTCCAAGATATAAACAAGTGGAAAAATTCCACAAACAAATTCTAGAATTTTCTAGAAAAAGATTGCAAGTTCGAGACACATGTTCTCAACAATATTCACACCTAATCCATCTCATATCTTAGATCTCACACCATATAATCATAAACATGTAATGCTGGAATGAAATATATCTAAGCATAACATCCATAAAAACATAAACTCATAACATAATGATTTTGGTAACCTAGAAACACTTCAAGATGAAGGTAAAACTGGGGTGGGGATGAAACTCACAAATATTTACCCACTGCAACAAAAAGTTCACTTATTAGGGTTACAAATTGATCATATCTAATGATCTACCATGTGAGGGGTCTCCCTGGTAAGAGCATTTAAGACTGTTAGGTTTTACCTTGTTAGAGGATTTTACACTTACAATAAAGTAAGGACTATGTTAGGAGATTTAAATAAGGTCTATTAAAACCACCATGTTAAGAGATTTTTCTTGACTTAATCTGTCAAAATTGATTCAGTACCCAATCCTTTGGTTTTCTCTAAAAGCTATTTATAGATCTTCTCTCATCAAAATTTCATTCTAATCTCCTTATCTAATATGCTCTATTATGTCCTTCATTTCTCCGGTTACTCTGTCTAATCTCCATTCAAACTTAGCCTTCCTTTGCTCTATACTTATCTTGTTCACTCCTTCATGCTCATTCACCATCATATTGATCTTAGGGTTGGAAGCCTTAAAAAGATAATCATATAAAGTTCTAGATTAGAATCAATGATCCATATTCCTTCCTTTTTCCATTTTACCCTTTTGAGTTTCCGATTGGTGTTGGAAATTTGATTGAAAAATCACATTGTTGTTGAAGATCAAAGATGGAGATTGTTGTAAAAGAATGTTTTCAATCATTTTTTTGTCATTGATGTCAAACCTACTATTTGTAGGGATGATATTTTCTTATAAGATCCAAGTACTATCACTTAGTTGATTGATGAAGAGGATTTGATCAACAAGATGTAACAAGAGCACCTAAGCGAAAGGTTGAGTTATGATGTTGTAATGAAGTGCAAGGATCGGTTAAGACAATGGTTAAGTAATGTATTGATGAAATACTCAAGGATATAGAGGGTGTTCACACTTAGAAACATTGGAGGAAGAATTTGTAACAAGGTTGACTACAAAGTTTAAACTAAAATCACAAGTGGGTGCCAAGCAAGTTAGTTGAAGCCAAGCAAATTCTCAGTAGAAGCCGAGTATTAAAAATCCCTAGTGTGTGCCGAGTAATCTTCAAGTGCTGAGTGAAGATCAAGTGTCGAGCATCAAAAAAAAATTAGTTGGTGCCGAGCATCAGGAAAAACACAGTTGAAGCCAAGTAACATAGTATGTGCCGAGCACCAGTATTTCAATAGTGCCGAGCTGCTATATTATTTTAAAAGATGAAGATTTGCCAAATTTAAGCTGACTTAGTGGTTGCATTGAATTTTTTGAATGAGTTGGAAGATAAGGATGATGAGTTGGAGGCACAAAATCCTATATAAGTCATTTTTGGGTGAATTCTAAAGGGTTATACATGAAGTTTCTAGAGGAAATAGAATATGGGTTAGATGCAATGAATCCTACCTAATCCATGCGAATTGAAATTGAAAAATGTAAGAATAGAGTAGGAAAAGGTACTCCAAGACTTCTATTTAAGGAGTCATAGATGAAGAAGCAAAGAGTTGCTGATACTATTTTTGTTGAAGAGCCAAATCTACAAAGTGGTTAGAAGGGTGTCAAGGAGGAGACATCTAGGAGAAGGAAGAGCACAAAGGCTTTGCATCTATGAGTGGTCATGGAGAGATGATTGCACTAGTACATTGAGTGTGGAGACTCAAGGAGACAAAAGCTTGAAAGGAGGGCAAGCTATCAAGAGTTGCAAAGATTAAAGGCTAGGCAAGGGTATGAGCTAAGAAGTGATCTGAGATTTGCAAGATAAGTTGTATGTTATAGTCAGGTCAAAATTTTCTAATACTCTTTAGCAATTGTATTAGATCTAAAAATCCTATGGACTTAGGTTGGCCTAACAACCATTTGTAAATCCTTTAACAGGGTGGCATTCCAAGTGAATGTTCTAAAGTCCTTTAACCAGGCCCAATTCTAATAGGGTGGTTAAATCCTCTAACAAGGTCACATTTAATAGTGTGTTGTAAGCCTTTAATAGGGCAAGCCTTTAACATGGCATCCCTTTAGAAGAGTGAGAATTGAGTAGCATGTTACTGGTGGTTTTTCCCAAATTTGGTTTCCATGTAAATCACTATGCCATGTGTTGATTTCTTATGTCTTATACTTGCATATTGATTTATAGTAACTTGCTGATTAGACAAGTCAAAGCTTGGATGAATGAATGGTTAAATGGGTTCAATACACTTAGTGAAAAGCTTGAATAGGACATTTGGACCTCGAATAACTCTCATTCACCCCCCCCCTCTCTCAGTTATTCTAAATCAATTCTAACAATTGGTATTAGAGCCATCTGCTGATTTAGTTTCAACGTAATAGAAGCAGAAAGATCAAGATGTCCAAGAGATGTTCCCAAGCTCAACAAAGACAACTTTTTGCATGGAAAAGTTTGATCAAATTGCACCTTGGATCAATAGGTGACTATGCACAAATCTCAATTGGAATAGAACATGTAACTCCAGCAGGACCTCTTACTGCAGATGATTTGAATAAAAAAAAGGAGCATAACCAAGCAATATTGGAGATTGCCTTTGCACTCAGCTATGCAGAATATGATGACATTAAAGACTATGACATTGCATTCAAATTGTAGAAAACCTTATCAAAAATCTATATAGGAGATTAGAATGTCCAAAGAGCAAAGAGAGAAAGTCTAAGAGGAAAGGTTGATGACATGAAGATGGAAAAAGGTGAAAATGCTGCTCAATACGCTGCAAGAATGAAAGAAGTGGTGAGTGCAATAAGAAGTCTAGGTGGACAATTGGAAGAAGAAACAACTATGAGAAAATACTTAAGAACTCTGCTTCCTATCTATGCTATTAGAGTTTTAGCCATCCAAGAGCTTAGGTGTGTACAAGGGAACACACTAACCTTTGGAGGAATAGTGGGAAGACTTACTACATTTGAGCTATCCAATTTTGACAACTACAGACCTGAGAACCTTGAATTTTCTTTCAAGGTCAAGATGGCAATAAAAGATACTGAGGAGGACACATAAAGCAAGAAAAGAAGAAAAGGAAAACATGCATCCAGTGATAGCAGCACATACGAGGAAGATGTGGAATAGTTAGAAGCACTACTGGGTAGGGGATTCCATAGAGGTAAAGGAAAATTCAAAGGTAAGCTCCCTATCATATGTTTCAATTGCAATGAAGTAGGTCATATTGCTGCAAGATGTCCACAGAAGAAGAACTACAAAGAAGGAAACAAGTTTAGGAACAAAAGAGAAGATGACAACAAAGATTACAAGGAGAAAGGCAAGAGATGCTACATTGTTGAAGAAGACTCTGATGAAAATGATGATGAAGTAGTCTATGTAGCCATGAACGATGAATCAAACACAGATGAAGATGAAGCAACAACATTGGTTACCTGTGTGAACAAGAATGACAAGTGGATCATAGACAGTGGATGCTCACATCACATGACAGGAGACAAAAGTAAGTTCATTACCTTTACTCAATATGATGGAAATAGTGTTAGATTTGGTAATGATGCCCCATGTCAAATCAAAGGAAAAGGCTCTATCAAACTTATAGAGAAAATTTCATGTGATAATGCATACTATGTTGAAGGATTGAACTACAACTTGTTGAGTGTATCATAGTTAGACAATGTAGGTTGCAAAGTTGAATTTGGAAACAAAACTGCCAAGATCTATGATACTGATGGAAATCTGATAGGAAAAGGTGAACAAACTAGGAGTAATCTGTTTTACCTAGATATGGAATATTCAACATGTCTTGTTGATAGACTTGATGATGTGTGGTTGTGGCATAAAAGGTTGTGTCATGTTAACTTTGATAATCTGATTAGCATCAGCAAGAAAAAGAAAGTCAGAGGATTGCCCAAGTCGAAGAAACTTGAAAACACAATGTGTAAACAATGTCAAATAGGAAAGATGACTAAGTCTAGTTTCAAAAGTAAAACATACACTTCCAAAAAAGTACTAGAGTTAGTCCATACAGACTTATGTGGCCCAATAGAGGTGCAAAGCTACCTAGGAGATAGATACATAATGCTATTTGTAGATGACTACTCCAGGATGATGAGTGTTATGTTCTTAAAGAAAAAATCTAATGCATTCCAAATGTTTAAGTGGTATTTGGCTAGAGTTGAGAAGGAAACAGGAAAGAGCCTGAAATGCCAAAGGTCAGACAAAGGAGGTGAATTCACATCAAGAGAGTTTGAAACATTATGCAATGACAAAGGTATTAAAAGGAAAACATCAGCACCAAGAACTCCACTATAGAATAGTATTGCTGAAAGGAGGAATAAGCCAGTAATTTACTGTGCTAGAACCTTGATGATGGAGAAAATGTTGCACTAAAGTACTGAGAGAGAAGCTGTAAGTACTATAGTCTACACACTGAATAGAGTTCAAGTAAAGAAAGGTACAAATGCAACACCTTTTGAATTATGGTATGGTCATTCACCTAATGTTAAACATTTCAAAGTATTTGGTTGTAAATGCTATATTCTAAAAGATACTAGAAATGGCAAGTTTGATGCAAAAAGTGATGAAGGCATATTTCTTGGATACTCCACTAGAAGTAAGGCATATAAGTGTTTGAATGTTAACACTAACAAAGTTATTGAGAGTGCAAATGTAAATTTTGATGAGCATGCAAAAGTTCAGGTTGACGAGTCAAAGAAAACAGAGGATTATAGATCCTTTGTATACTTCTATGAAGGAATGACAATTGAAGATAATGCTGCAAATCAAGTTGGGAATCAACAACAAACTTCAGTATCTGTCGAGTCTTAGCCTATGAATGTCGAGCTTCATTTAGAAGCCGAGTTGCAAAATGTAGAAAATGCACATCCTAATTCTAAAAACAATATACAAGAAAGGAATGATGAAATACTAGATGAAGAAGAACAAAATGACTATGAAGTTGAAGGATCAAACATGGAAGGAAGGATTGAACCCATATTAGCCAAGTATGTAAGAAGACATCACTTTGCAGATCAAATCATTGGTGACAAGTATGCAAGACCAATGACAAGGAATAGGCTCACAAATGAATCATGTCTGCTAAGCAAGATTGAACCCAAAACAGTGAAAGATGCACTACAAGATGATGACTAGTATAAAGCCATGGAAGAAGAGATAGATTAGATTGAGAAAAACAAAACATGATCTCTAGTTCCTAGACCAGCTGACAAGAATGTGATTGGTACAAAATGGGTGTTTAGAAAAAAATTTGATGAGAATGGTGAGATAACAAGAAACAAAGCTAGATTAGTTTGCAAAGGCTATGCACAAGAAGAAGAATTAGATTATGGAGAGATATTTTCTCCTGTTGCAAGAATGGAAAGAGTAAGAACATTACTTGCATATGCTACATATAAAGGTTCCAAAGTCTACCAGATGGATGTGAAGTCTTCTTTTTTGAATGGTATACTGGAAGAGGAAGTTTACATAGAACAACCATAGGGATTTGTTGATGAGAAGAACACAGACATGGTCTGCAAGCTACACAAAGCACTTTATGGATTGAAGCAAGCACCTAAAGCATGGTATAAAAGGTTGCACAAATATCTTGTGAATATAGGATTTGAAAGAATAGATGAAAACAACAACTTGTACATCAAAATTGAAGAAGGTAAAGACAATTTGATATCAAAAATCTTTGTTGATGATATAATATTTGGAGGAAAAGATGTTTTATGCAAAGATTTTGCTGATCAAATGAAACATGAATTTGAGATGTCAATGTTTGGAGAAATCAAATTCTTTGTTGGATTACAAGTACATCAGTAAAAGCATGGAATATTTGTAACCCAATCCAAATATATCAAGGAAGTACTCAAAACATTTGGACTGGAAGACTCAAAACTAGTCAGCACACCAATAGCAACAGGCCATAAACTATCCAAGAATGACGAGTCTACTGAAGTAAATCAGACATTGCATAGGTCTATGATTGGAAAGTTGCAATATGTTGTACATAGTAGACTAGACATTGCATTAGTTGTTGGAATAGTAGCAAGATTTTTTGCAAATCCTAGAGAAAATCACTTAATGGTAGTAAAGAGAATATTGAGATACCTGAAAGGAACTAATGAATTTGGTTTATACTACAAGAGGAATGAGAAGTTTGAACTAAAAGCTTACACTGATGCAGATTGGGGAGGTAACACTGATGATAGAAAAACACCAGTGGAGGAGCACTTTTCTTAGGAAAGAGGTTGATTACATGGACTAGCAAAAAGCAAAGTTACACCTCACAGTCCACTACTGAAGCTGAATATGTGGCAACTGCTATAAATTGTACCAATATTGTATGGATCAAACATTTGCTGCAAGGTATGAAGGAAGAGGTAATTGAGCTTGTGATACTTTATTGTGATAATACAAGTGCTATTAACATATCAAAGAATCCAGTAATGCATGCTAAGACCAAGCATATTGCAATCAAGTATCACTATGTCAGAGAGCTGGTGGAAGACAAACAAGTGAAGATGGGATATGTTAGCTCAAAGGAACAGATTTTTGATATCTTCACAAAAGCACTACAAAAAGATGCTTTTGAGTATCTTACAGGTAAGTTAGGGGTGATACCTCTAGTTAAGGCTACTTAAAATAAAAAGCAAGTATGCCCTACATCAAATAAGCTGAATGTTGAAGATTTTATACATTGATGCGAAGGATGTTTACTTTGGGATCCATGTGTAAAGTAGTAGAAGTGTTGAAATTTCAAATCAGTCACAAGCAAGGTGATAGAGGGAGACATTGAATAAACCTGTAAAAGCTACACTTACATATTAAAGATGCTAATATGTCTTTGGCATTGTTGTCAAAGAGGGAGAATTAGAAAACTGATCAACAACTGTTGAAGGTGTTTAAAATTGATCAAATAAAGATAGAGGGATATTTTAGAGGTTGATCAGAATAACAGAAGATTAGTAATACAGAGGAAGAAGCTGAAATCAGAATAGTAGAAGGAGATGTGATGTTACAATTTACTTTTTTGGAATTTGACTTATTGTTCTAACCTAGTAAGTTTGTGGTTGAATAGTTTAGTCTGATGGTTGATCAGTTTGGTTTGCCATCAATGCCAAAGAGAGAGATTGTTGGAAATCTAATTGAAAAAGCACATTGTTGTTGAAGATCAAAGAGAAAGATTGTTGTAAAAGAATGTTTTCAATCATTGTTTTATCATTTATGTCAAAAGTGCTATTTGTAGGGATGATATTTTCTTATAAGATCCAAGTACTATCACTTAGTTGATTGATGAAGAGGATTTGATCAACAAGATGTAACAAGAGCACTTAAGGGAAAGGTTGAGTTATGATGTTGTAATGAAGTGCAAGGATCAGTTAAGACAATGGTTAAGTAATGTATTGATGACATACTCAAGGATATAGAGGGTGGTCACACTTGGAAACATTGGAGGAAGAAGTTGTAACAAGGTTGACTGCAAAGCTTAAACTAAAATCATAAGTGGGTGCCGAGCAAGTTAGTTGAAGCTGAGAAAATTCTCAGTAGAAGCCAAGTAATAGAAATCCCTAGTGTGTGCCGAGTGATCTTCAAGTGCCAAGTGAAGATCAAGTGCTGAGCATCAAAAATAATTTAATTGGTGCCGAGTGATCTTCAGGTGCCGAGCATTAGGAAAAACATAGTTGAAGTTGAGTAACACAGTATGTGCCAAGCACTAGTATTTCAATAGTGTCGAGCTATTGCATTATTTTAAAAGATGAAGATTCACCAAATTTAAGCTGACTTAGTGGTTACATTAAATTTTGTGAACGAGTTGGAAGATAAGGATGATGAATTGGAGGCACAGAATCCTATGTAAGCCATTTTTGGGAAAATTCTAAAGGATTATACACAAATTTTCTAGAGGAAATAGAATATGGGTTAGATGCAATGAATCCTACCTAATCCATGTGAATTGAAATTGAAAAATGGAAGAATCGAGCGGGAAAAGGTACTCCAAGACTTCTATTTAAGGAGTCATAGACCAAGAAGCAAAGAGATGCTTGTACTATTATTGTTGAAGAGCCAAATCTGCAAAGTGGTTAGAAGGGTGTCAAGGAGAAGACATATAGGAGAAGGAAGAGCACAGAGGCTCTGCTTCTATGAGTGGTCATGGAGAGATGATTGCACTAGTACATTGAGTGTGGAGACTCAAGGAGACAAAAGCTTGAAAGGAGGGCAAGCTATCAAGAGTTGTAGAGATTAAAGGCCAGGCAAGGGTATGAGCTGAGAAGTGATCTGAGATCTGCAAGATAAGTTGTATGTTGTAGTCAAGTCAAGATTTTCTAATACTCTCTAGTAATTGTATTAGATCTAAAAATCCTATGGACTTAGGTTGGCCTAACAACCATTTGTAAATCCTTTAACAGGGTGGCATTCCAAGTGAATGTTCTAAAGTCCTTTAACTAGGCCCACTTCTAATAGGGTGGTTAAATCCTCTAACAAGGTCACATTTAATAGTGTTTTGTAAGCCTTTAATAGGGCATCACTTTAGAAGAGTGAGAATTGAGTAGCATGTTACTAGTGGTTTTTTCCAAATTGGGTTTCCATGTAAATCACTGTGTCATGTGTTGATTTCTTATGTGTTATTCTTGCATGTTGATTTACAGTAACTCTCTAATTAGATAAGTCAAAGCTTGGATGAATGAATGGTTAAATGGGTTCACTACACTTAGTGAAAAGTTTGAATAGGACATTTGGACCTTGAATAATTGATTCACCCTGCCCCACCCCCCCCACTCTTAGTTAGTTAATTTTCTTTTATTGGGATTAATGCCTTATGATAAAACACATATATCTCCTCCTTAAATGTCTCTACAATATTTAAATATTGTATAGAAGTTAGCTAAAATAATTTACATAAGAGTTTGTGCAATTATAAACTCATATATTAAGTTTACTCAACACTTGAATGTTCTGATGCTTGGTCATAACTAACATTCATGTTGTCACCCAACTTCTACATGCTTGACATAAACTCGCTCACTCGACATTAACTAACTTTCCAAATGCTTGATCTCTTCTATGTTACTTGGCATGTATGCTAACTTGGTCTCTACTGGGGTGATCGACAACCTTTGACATGCTTGACCTATGATAAAATATAAACAAGTCCTCTATAACTTGACCTTCTCTGGATGGCTCGATTGTAGCAATGACTACCCAATTCTGCCATGGAAATGACTAAGTGTTAGACACTAATAGGGAACTTAGGCTTAGAGATCAACAATCTCCCCCTTTGACATTAGTGGCAAAAATGCTTTGTCATGACTTAGCTTTCCATACAAAAATAATTCCCCCCCTTGAGACTATAACACAGTCTTCAAACCTCAATCTCTACTATGCAGTATACACATGTATGTAAGCTCTAATGCTATCTCATCTAATAATGTTGTATCTAATTTTTGTCTCTCCCTTTGAGTCATCTTCCCTTTGATTCTATCTTGTTCAAAGATTTCCCCCTTTCACTTATGTCATGTAGATATATTTCCTATAGATATTTCCCCCTTGTTTTTGTTACTTATGGCTTGGGTTTTGTAGGGGTTAGCTTGTATTTATCCAAAAAGATTTGATGACATGCCAATAATTCTTCAAATACTTTATTCTTTCTATTTTTTGCTAATTCCATGACTTGAATATGAATCTCTAGATGAGCAACTAGATCAATTAAACTCTCTACTGTTGAAAGATGTGTATCTTCCTTCCTTAAATTCTGAGGTATAAATAATTCCTTTTGGAAGGAATTATCTCCAAATAGGGTATTAGCATAAATTGAATTGAAATCAATTTGTTCTGTATGCCATTGTCTCTAACCATTAACTCGGCTAATCTCTAGTGATCAAATGTCAACTTATCATATGAAGGAAAGCTTGAACTTGCGCTCATACTCAATGAAAGTGTACTTGCCTTCATATCTTCCTGTATCGAATCAATAGATCATTGATTCTCCAATATGAAGAACTCAACATCATAAAGTTTCTTGTACAAAGAATGAATGACCTTCAAAATTCCTCCCAATTGAGTGGTAAGGTTGGAAAGCTCAGCCTACCTTATTTCAAGTTCTATTGAAACTTTCTAAAAAAAATTGTGCTCAAATTTCTTCTCAAACCATCTCATCAATTTATCATTGGCCTCTATATCTTCAGTCTGAATCTTATCAACTATATACACTAACTAATCCAAAATTTGGTGTTGCTCATTAACATCAAAAATCTCAAATGCATCAACACAAATATATTTTATATCATGCAATACCTATTTCTTTTTGTGTTTTCTTCTCAATAGAAATGTGATGACTTCATCTCAACTTACTGTTTCCTCTGTTGTATCATCTTCATGTGCCATCATCTGAGATCGAGGGGTGTTATCTTTATGTAGTGATATCTATAGTTGTTTTCCCTTTGTACTCAATCTAGGTGTCTTCTCTTGTTCAGTTGACTTTGTTAGAGTAAATAATTATTATTTATGCTTTACTTAAGTTTACTTAGGATAAATGCATTTATTTATTAGTTGACATCTAGGAGTTGTTGACAACACGAGAGTTTGTTCCTACCTAGTCATACTTATCTACTCAACTACATGAAGGATGATCCACCTTTTGTGGACATATACTTAGTTGTCACACTTATCTCCTAGTGCTTTCTAGCTTATTCTACAAGCTTCCAAGAGGCCTTTATAAGTAGGCTCTCCCATTGTATTTTTATACAACAATTTCATTTTTCATTATTGCAATATAATTTCTCTCACACAGTTGAGATTCTCTAAGCCCTATCTTTCCTTCTTCAGTTTCTCTTTTGTAGGTTATTTTCATGCAGGTGATCTTGGCGAGCTGTGAAGTTGGCTTTCATCAACTTCTACATGGTATCAGAGCCTCCTTGCTGCTTCCTGATTTGAAGGATTTTTGAAGCTGTGATTCGGAGACACAAACCCTAATTTGTTTGTGATTTTTTTCTTCAATCAAGAGGAAGAGAATTTTTTCAGGGCACTTTGGGCTCAAACGAACACTGCCATTGTGCCCAAAAGGCCTGTTATAGTCAGAATTCATATAAAAATTTTGAATTTTGGTTACAATAGTGTCAAGATTTTTTTCCCCTTGGAGGCTGTACGAACACATTTATTGCAAAAAAAATTAAAAAAAGGTACATGACAGCCACAATAGTTGCTCCACTGAGTGACCATTATGGCACCACCTCGACACCACCACAGTGCCTCTTGTGCTTGACCTGGGTGCCACTGCAGTCAATAGAGCAGTCGTGACGCAGCCGTAACCTGATCACCACTCTGCAGCCACTACTGCCCTTTGGCCTACCACACTCCTTCATGGTGCCACCCAGATTGTCACCCCTATGACCACCTTTTCCAGGTTCCTCCACTTTACAACCACCCACCGTCCACCTGCTCATGCTGCACACTTGGCACCAGTCTACGCGTGCTAGGTCAGCACCTGCCACGTGGCTATGCCACATCAGTAGACCATACTACCACATGTCACAACCATGTGGTAATCTTTTTTTACCTCGATGGCCTTTAAGCTATCAATTTTAGGCCCATGAAATGCTGACATCAGCATGACCTCAACACTACATCAATAGTCTTGCATCCTCTTCAGTTCCCTTTTTGACCTACTCATTATTTTTTGTTCATAACTTGAGCATATATAGAGGTCTTTTTTTGATTTGAAAGAAGCACTGGAAAGCTGGTTCCAAGACGGAGACATTGGTGTAGGTATTTTTTGGTTTTGATGCAACTTTTTGTCTATTTTTGTAGTCAAAATTTGAATGTTCTATTTTTTCACTCCAACAAGCATATCTTGCACGTCCCATCTCTGTTTCTTGAAAACATTATATTTTTGGAAAGCTAGTTTTGTCATCTTTTTATAAATGTTATAATTTCCTTCAGATTCTACCCCATGCTCTTTTTATCATATTTTTTTCTTTTCTACACTATGGTGGATATCTTAGGGATTCTAGGTCTGAGGATCATTTTCATGGCATGGGATCTTTTCTTTTGGGCTGTACTATCTATTGTATTAGATTTTTTCTCTTTTTGATTATTGTTGATATCATTTGTAAGCATCTTTATGCAAACAAACTGAGATAAAGTGCCACTCTTGCATTTTGGGATCCTGAACATTGTTTTGTGACAGTTGTACTCACGCTATATTATAAAGTGCCATGGGGGGGTTAGTTGTATGCCATTTTGTGTCCTCTTCCTTTGTCAAGTGAGTGTCCCTTCCATGACATTAGCCCCATGATGTGTCGGTGACACATGCCTTTATAGGTGTTTGTAGCTCTTCCTCTCTCTTACTGTTCTTGGTTCTTTCTACAGAGGACTTTTGGTGCACTTTCTCAGTTTCCTATCACCTCACCCTATTTGCATTAAGGGGGGGTTCTTCTATTGTTTCTAATGCTTCCTTGGTTTGATGGTTCAATGGATTGAGCTATGTATTCAGTATTTGGTCCTATATACTAGGTGATTGCAATGGTTAGCTATCTATACATTTCGGTGAGATGGATCATCTACCATATAGACGCTCTTTGTTCATAGCCTTCTATTTTTGTGGAGGTCCTTCAGACCAACAGTTTCCTTTTGATAGAGTTTGCAGCTTCTTCATACTTCAATGATGTTCTTCATGATCTTCTTGTTCCTATTTTCTAGGACATTTCACTAGTTGGAGGCTTCTTCATTCCTTCACTAGGTTTTCTGCTATCTCTTTTTAGAGAGGGGTTTTTCCTATTAGGTTTTCTCCTTTTTCTCCAGTTTACAAAGATTGTACTACATTTCTTTGCATTTGTACATGGGTACCTAACATGGCCTAGTTGTTAGGACTGATTATGCATTTCATCATAGCTTTTGTGAGCTTAAGTGCATTCCCCTAAGTTGCACTTAAGGGGGGGCTATTAGAGTAAATAATAATTATTTACACTTTACTTAAGTTTACTTAGGATAAATGTATTTATTTATTAGTTGTCATCTAGGAGTTGTTGACAACATGGGATTTTGTTCCTACCTAGTCATACTTATCTTCTCACCTACATGGAGGATAATCCACCTTTTGTGGATGTATGCTTAGTTGTCACACTTATCTCCTAGTGCTTTCTAGCTTATTCTACAAGCTTCCTAGAGGCTTTTATAAACAAGCTCTCCCATTGTATTTTTGTATAAAAATTTTATTTTTTATTGTTGCAATATAATTTCTCTCACATCGTTGAGATTCTCCAAGCCCTACCTTTCCTTCTTCGATTTCTCTTTAGCAGGTTATTTTCCTCCAGGTGATCTTAGTGAGCTGTAAAGATGGCTATCATCTTGGCTTTCATCAACTTCTATAGATTTAATCTATTACACAGTTGTAAAAGATAAGGTCTTTGTTGGTATGACACTCAATAATTTACAAGATCTTGGATAGCCTCTTGTTCTTTAAGTTTCTCTATCTCTGTCATTCCTTTCTCTTCTTCAACCTTACTCTCATTTGGTTTGACATATGTAACATTTGTGAATTATGGAAACACAATTATTGCCTTTCCCTATTACTCAACACTCATGTCAGAAACCAATGGAACTGATGTAGCATTGAAACCTTCAATACTTGCACTCTCAATCCTTGGATAATCTTGAATTTTTAGTAACACAGGATTGGTACATGGTAGAGAGGGATTTGAGGCATCTGGTGTAGCATTTTTTAGATCTTCCTCAGTCAACACATTCTAATTCTGTGGGGATGAATCAAGAATGTCCTCAATGGTGAAAACATCTTATTGTTCACACCCTTCTACCAATTGTCTTATCTCTTCTACAAGCATTGCAACTTCTTCTGTATCATCATTCTCTTCTTTGACTTCTTAATCTCTTCCTTCATCTTCTTCATCCTTGTTAGCTGATGGAATAAGCAATCCAAATGCTTCCTTCCATATAAGAATGCTCTCTTTTTCTACTTCATTATCCTTATTCATCAAGATTTTGTAAGCCCTCTCCTTAGGCGTAAATTTCTTCACAAAATCTTTTAGGGCTACAAACAAGCGTGTCTTCCCTAAATTTGACATTGTCTATGCTAACGTGGTCTCCTTGATCTATCTTTTAGTGGATAGTGACAACTTCCACTTAGCATCAAATTTATTATATAAATTCTCAGGAATGCCTTGACCTAACTCTATAGGTGTAGATTTGAATTGTATCATCATATCTATCATAACTTTTTCAAGCTTTTCTTGGTCTTCTTTATTTAAAGAATCAAAATTTATTATCTTCAATGCTTCTATATTAGTTGATTCTTTCATCATCTTACATGCCTGGTCAACAGTCATTGGAGGTTGTCTCGGCATAATATGATGTTTTCTCAAACTGTCAAACTCTATTTATTCATCATCTTCTTCCTCCTCATGTGTCATGACTAGTTTTCTCCTCGACCTCTTAGGTAGATTTTTCTTTGTTGTTTTGGTTGGCTTCTTCTTTGTTGGGCTTCCTTTCTCCTTTTCAACTGGTGACTGAGCTTTCTTTGACCTTGTAATCACTTTTCTCTTTGACTTTGGCTCAGGTGGTATAACAACCTTCTTTACACCTTTCTTTAGATCCTCTTTCACTTTTGGATGAACAATTATTATTTTCTTCTACTTTGTTGCCTTGCGCTCGACAACAACTATCTCTTTTCCCTTAGATGACTCAACTTCGTCTTCTTCTTTGGATTCCTCATCCTCTCCTTTTCCTTTAGTGATATGAAGTTGACTTTCACCCAGTTTTCCCTCAAGATTCTTCTTTATTTTCTTATCTTTCTGGGTCATTTTTGTTTCTAATGTCATTCTACTCTTGGCTATGTCATATGTACTGAATGGCTCGACATTCACATCAATCTCTTCAGATAGTGAGGTAGTTACTGTTGTTGTCACTTCATCAACATTCACTTCATATTGCATTGGCCTTAGCCATGCAACCCTTGGTAGTGCTATCTGTGCATATATAAAATTTGTATCTACCATGGATATATCATCAAAATAGTTATCTACGATAGAATTAGGTATCCTCATTTAGTCCTTCATATTGTTCTTGAATTCCTCAAAATAATTATCCATTATAGCTGTAAAAATTGTCTCCTAATTGACTTATCAAGTCACTTATATTCTCAATAGTTTTTCTTCTTCTATCACATGGAATTTTTGCTACCATGGAGAATGAATTCTATACATAGAAAAATGTACAGACATGTAGGGAACCAAACTTAGATGATGTATTCTTAGATTTCTTTACTATTCCAAGATTCTCTGACAATTGTTACAATTATAGCTCAACAAGATCACAACTATGATCTTTCTTCACAATTTTGTATTCCAAGTCCATTGCAATGCAAGACACACTATTCAGTTGACTCGACTGATTAAACTTGTGTGCAATCACACATACTACAATCTCAATGACAAGGTCATTGATTCCATGGTTCAACATTCCACTACCATTCCACTTCACCTTTGTTTGCTACTTGACAACATTCCTTGTAGCATTTCTAATTGATTTAGGTCTATCAAAAGTAGGATAACTAGTAACTTGGTGTATGATAGCCTTGCTAATCTTGATTGGTCCACTTTCTAACCAAATCTTCATATCAGGTATTTGGATCAATACAATCTTTATCCACTTGACTTTAGATTTTTTTTTAAAAGCCAGGGCATAGGTCAGCCCTTTTGTCATGCTCAAATTTTGAACAAGACACACACACGCATACCACTCAATAATAATAATAAAATTAAAATTTGAAACACTTTAAGAAACCATATCAAATCATTTATAGATTATTGCTACAAATTTTCAAATACATCTAATCATATTCCCAGAAATATTTAAAGTGAAATGTATTCACAACTTTGACATGTCTCTTCCAATATTACAATCACATATGGAGCTTACAACAAAATAAAATTTACATATTTGAAGATCTACATGTGATCTTTTACAATATAGAACTTTTACAAATATTCATTATAAATCATTTTGAAATCTCCAATAGAAAATTAAATCTTCCAAGCTTTTCTTCAACACAAATCCATATGAAACTTGTAAAAAGCAACACTAAAAACCATGGAGAGCTCACCTCCCAACCTAGGTATCTATGAGACCACCCACTGAGCTTGGAGAACCAAGACCAACTAGGTAACAATCAAACACAACTACATAAAATAATAATCACACGATACAACATTTAACACCCTTTTTGACCTTACACAACAAGTTACACAAACAACCAATATAATGGGTGAAGGTGTGCCTAAAACCCTGAGGAGAAGCCAAATACATAAAGCCAAATCTGCCTTCACAAGGCATACAAAATAATTACCAACTCTCACAAAATTTCTCCCCTTATCACCCCCAAAGTGCATAACAATGTACTAGCACTGTAGCCCATACTACGTGTGTATCCCTCTTCCTTCCAAGGAAGAGACTATGCACTGAAGGGAAAGGCCCAACTAACCCCTTCACCTGATCCCAAGGGTGAGTGATGTCCTTCCACACCCATAATATCATACTCTCAAAATGAAAGAGAAAGAAAATAAACAATAGAAATTCATTCACACTCAACAATACAACATTGACAATGAACAATACGCATATGCATTTGTAGCAAAATTTACATAAATTTTATTCAAAAAAATAATACAATACATAATTCCTAAAACATGGACAAAACTCCAACCTTTCCCCAAGATATGGGAAATGAACCGATTTGAGAAGAGCCCTATATCCTTCCTTGATCAAATCTCCAAAAATAA
Source organism: Cupressus sempervirens (assembly GCA_028749045.1). Classification (NCBI taxonomy): domain Eukaryota; kingdom Viridiplantae; phylum Streptophyta; class Pinopsida; order Cupressales; family Cupressaceae; genus Cupressus; species Cupressus sempervirens. Next base: position 596,387,312 of record CM053783.1, read on the forward strand.
AAAATCTCTAAAACTAGAGAGTGGGTGAATGAAAACTCTATTTTTCATTTTCCCTTTAATAAGAAACTAAACTCCTTCATTTTCTTCATCATGAAAGAGAAAAATCACTTTAACTCCACCTAAGTTTCCCTACTTTATTGGAACTCCAACTCACTAAAGATAAGGTGAGAAGTTGGGTAAGATTTCTTCCCATTTTCATATACTTGAAAAATGAGATTTTAAAAGGGTTAGAAAAGTGATTTAAACTAAAGTCAAAATTAAAGCCCTAACATATAGTACTAACATGTAGGTAACTTAAATTTACCAAAAGAACACCCTAGGACTCTAATAAAATCTTCTAAAGTCACCTTAAACTTAAAATCCAAATTTAATCTAATAAAAGCCTTCATATGATAATTTTATGCGAGGGGATATAACTTAAACATTTCTAATTAGTTAGAAATAAGGTTGGATCTCTTTTGCCAATATTTGAAACTGATTTGCCACTTATACACATAATAATACAAGTGCCAAGTGACACTATAAATATACACTTAACATTACGAGTGACAAATCTAATCTAACACACTCATTCACATTGCATTCACAAAGTAAAATACTAAACAACGAGGCTAAGATCTCTTCATTAGATGTAGCCTTGGCATTCTCAATAGATACAAAGGTATAGTCTTGGTTCTCCATTTTACCATGGTTATATTTCTTGCACACTCAAACTGCATATCAATAGTCCAAGATATATAAATCATATGCATATATAAATCCTAAATCAATTTCATATTTGTAATTGAATCAAAACATAAAATATATATCAATTGAATTTTAAATAACATTTTTTCCATTTTTATAATACTAGCGAAATCAACTAAGCATGATATGACCATTTGCAACATTTCATGATTTTCAAACATATGATCCATCTAATCTTTGCATTCAAACATAATTTCATACTCCTCAATAAAATAACCAACCAAGTACATGAATGTAAATAATCATCACGGATCATCAATAAGTTCTAACATCATAAATAATCATCATAAAAATAAAGCATCCAATAATATCAAACAGTCTGAAAAACAATCCAATATAGGTCCAACATATAACAAGGTCTCAAAATGTTTTCACTTAGGGAGTGGGCCTGGAGTTTTCAAATGGAGGGTTCCCTGTAGACATGGATGCAATGTAGGGGCATCTAAGAATGGAGAGGGAGAAGGGAGTGATGAAGATGGGGATGATGCGAAGCTTGGTGTTGAGGGAATAAGGTTTTGTGGGCTTTTGGAGGACTTTTTCTGGTTGGATCCGACGGTCTTGTTGTCTCAGCGCTCTCTTGTTGTTGGTCAGAAAACATGGGGTTAGATTGCTCATGTGTGGTGCAGTTCAGCTGTGAGTTTTTTCCTTTGGGGTGGAACTCCTCTTGGCTATGGCCTTTTTCTGAGAATGATATGTAGGGATCGGGGTTGGGTATTCGGTACCTTTCCTGCTGGTGACAATGTTGACGGGTTCCTTCTGGGTGTTGCTCCTGGCTGGGGACAACTTTCTTTTGAGGGTTATTTTCTGGTTTTTGTGAAAGCTAGATCTGGCCTTCTATGTTTTGGGGTGAGAGGTGTTCCCCCAGATGCATAGCTAGTTGTGATGGTAACATGGGCAAAGGTGGGAGCTTGGGGTTCCAAGGCTTGGTCCAAGGCTCTCATTCTCTTTGGCTCATCTTACCTTGGAATGAATTTTTTTGGATCAAGGCTTTTAGATCCTCTGTCTTCCCAAGTGCTGGTGTGGAGATTTACTATCTGCATCACTCTCCTTGTTGTTATGCTGGTAATGGCTGGGGTGGAAGGTTTCCTCTCCCCCTCCATTTGCTGGATATCAGGACAGGTTGCTACTGTTGGGGCAATCTTAGGTTGTGGAGGCTTATGCGGCTGGCTTCTCTTGGACACTATCGATTTCATGCATTAGGCTCTTGTGTCCTAATGCTAGTTAACCATGCTTGGGTTCCACCACTAGTCGGTGGTTGGTTCTTGGCTGGGAGGGCTATTCTTGGTGCTCTCACTATGAAAAAAATGTGGTTACAGAGGTGGTGGGCTTGGTTTTTTATCTCTACTCTGTCTCGCATGGCTTCTATGGAGGTGAAGCTATCTCCTATTGAGGTGGAGATATTTTGTGAGTTGATGGGGGTGGAGGTGACTTCTAAAGTGGGAGACATTGTCAAGGCTACTACTTTTGATAGGTTGGAGGGTTGGTGGTTCCATCTTCCTAACCTTGATATTTGGACCGTTGGTGGGAGGACTCCCCTTTGTCCTCTCATTATGAGAAAAATGTTGTTACAGTGGTGGTGGGCTTGGATTCGTGTCTCTGCTCCTTCTTGCATGGCTTCTATGGAGGTGAAGCTATCTCCTATTGAGGTGGAGATCTGGTGTGAGTTGTGGGAGACTCCTAGTGAGGGGGACAATTTCTTGGTTGCTACTACTGATAGCTGGGGGGGTTGGTGGTTCCATCTTCCCAACTTTGTTGTTTTGATCTTCCATTGCCATGCTTCTGCTGTGGGGGACCCTTTCACTATTGAGGTGGGAAAGGAGACTGCTACGAGTTGGAAGATCTTTGAAGGTGTTGGCCTAAGAATTGGGCCAAGATGGGTCTGGATCTCTAATTTAGAGAAGAAAAGGCAGGCAACTTGCTGCCTTGTTTTGTTGTTCATGTGCTGATGTTAAAAGGACATACTACTTCCTGGTCCTAGTTGTCCTTTATTTGCAGGTATGCTGGAAGTTTTAAAGGGTGCTTCCAAACCATTGGTTTTTGTGTTTGGATGAATGCTGGAAGTTTTAAAGGGCTCATCCAAGTCCTTGGTTCTTTTTTTTTTGTTTTGTTTCACAACTATTTAGGGGCTTGTCCCAAGGTGTGTTATTCTCTAACCTCTGTCATTGATGGAGGTAAGTTAATATTGTAGATCCTTGGTGATCTTGGATTTGGCACATGAGACTGTTAATCACGTTTAGCAGTATAGTGCGAGTTGTTTGTACCACGGGCCAACACCCTCTTGCTGCTTAACTTAATAAAAAACAAGGTCTCAAAATATAAAGTACCTAAAACATAAATAAACTACTATGATGGGCTAGGTTGAGGCCTCGCATCCTCCCCTCTAGGCATGAAGCTCCTCCTGGAGTTCATTGAAAAGATAAGGGTACTATGATCTCATTGAACCACATTCTCTCATGAATTTGTTGATTTTTTTGCTTAACACTCCATGCCTTAATGAGTTTGGTTCTATAGATCACCTTCTTGGCTAGAGTCCACCTCATTCTTTCTCTCCTAATTTGAACAAGACCTTAGGCTAATGTTTCATCATCTTTGGGTGCAGAATAGAGAGAGTAGTCATACTTTGACATGTTTTTTAATCATATAAAAGAATACAAATGACAAGGTTTCTTTTGAGAAGTAGTTCAAAATAATCATCTTGTTTTCTATTAACATTACATTTTATAGCTAAAGCTTGTTATAAACATTTACGTACTAAAATCAACTTAACCTTAACTCAAGTTTCAACATTAAATTATCACCTGAATAAATAATATCAAAAATAAAATAAATAAAATAGTTTTCTAACATCATCAAATGATCACTTGAATTGATAATTTTTAACACATGTGCAAAAGGTCATTGTCTCAATCTAATACTCTAGTTTTATCAATTATAGTATATACATATATATAGACACAGTGTATACAAAGGTGCCTCAATCATAAAGCATCTAATACTATCTTATACAAAAAATTACCATAGAAAAAAATATTTAAATAATTACTACTAAGGAGGGATCCTACATTCTCCCCATCTTGCCTTTAACCTCCTCCTAGGAGTCAGCCAATTTTTTTTTTTTTTTTTTAAATGTCACAAAAGCTAGGGCATAGGTCAGCCCTTTTTTGGCAACAATCTTGTGCTCATCCTTCAACACTCTATTATAACACAATTTATTATATGCTACACGAAGTTCATAGTCTCCACTTTCTCCCACTTTACACATATAACATGATCTTACATCATGAACCATTCATATACTCGGTGGAATTGATGACAGGGTAACAAATTTATCACTAGTCAATGCAATGTTCAAATATTCTTTGAAATTTGGTGGGGGTCGGACACTGATCGTTCCTCACAATCTGTGCATTGCTCTCCTTCAACATTTCTTTCATAGTTGCAGACGCAGATGATGCCATCTCTGAGCTAGGGTTCAAACAAATTTATTTCAACAACAACTAAATAACTCAACTCAACACTGAAAAATTAAAATACTGTGATATTTCAATTAGCCAACGATACACTATGATTCATTTTCTATATCATTGAAATCACCTTTAAATTGCTTGTACACTAAAAATCGCTTGGTAAAATGAAAATGAATACCAAAATTTGATATATATCTTCAATCTATCCATTTAGGATAGTAATAAATGTGTTTTTACTCAAGTAGGTGCACAACAACTATATCAGCCTTCACAATTTGTGTTCACACTTCTTTTCATTCAAATAGTTGGTCACTATCACCTTGCTCAGTCAATACCAATTTGCTCGGCCAACACATCATCTTAGCCAATGTAAGCTCTTAGTCTATATTGTAATGCTTGGTCAATACAAACTATATTATTGATGCTTGACAATGGATAGTGCAACATATTATATTTTCCAATACTTCTCTTAGATTTTTCCTAATGCATCTTGATTTATGCTGATATGGACTTTTAACCACTTTTCTTGTTAGGAACTGATGTATGATATTACATTTAAATATACAGTCTGTCACATACCTTTTTCCTTAGTTGGATGTGGTGTGATTAATTGATCCATTAGATTGGGTGATCTTAGCTTTGCTTTCTCCACTACTTCCAACTTCTACTATCTCTTTTCATGTTTTTTTTAATCTCAAATTTCCCTTTTCCTTTATTGCTTTCACTATTTGGTGCTGGTGCTTAGGTCTTGCAACTCTTATTAACATGTCTAATTATCAGACAACTAAAACAAACTAGGTTTCCTTCCAACCATTTCTTATAGTTTTCTCTAAAATGTGTCTTAATGCAATTCTCTGGAATATGCCCATACTCTCTATAATAATGAAAATTATACCATGTGTTGTAATCCCAATTGTTAGAGTCACCTTACTTAGGTCCATGTGTTTTCTTCTTAGATGTCCAGTTAGATTTTGCCTTGGATCTACATTCATGAGCTCCATGTTCTCCAAATCTAGGTCTAGTAGGTGCATCCCTTTTCTTTGACTTGCATTCATGTGTTTGGTGTCCTTGCTTCTTGCAATTAAAAAATTACCAATAAACTTAGGTTTAGGTTTTTGCATACCATTTTTACTATGACATATGTTAGTGGTATGTCCAAGTTTATCACAATGATGAAAAGTAGGTTTGCCTTTGGATTTTGCATTTCTTTTAGCTTCAATTGGTTTGTTCATTCTTTCTAGGTAGTTCTTTATGAAATCTCAACTCATTCCTTAGTTGGCCACTTTGTAATCTCATATTTGTGATCTCTATATCCTTTTTGTTCAACTCTTGATTTCCATTTAACAACTGGTTCATCATGTCCAATTGATTGTTTGTAAGCTTCTACACATCAAATGTCCTTTGTTCAAGTTTGGTAGTAATTTGTCTTTTGTCTTCTTTAGCTGTGATTTTTTCTTCTTCAGCTTTCTTCTTTTTTTTAGGCACTTCACATAATCTCATTGATTGAATTTCTTGTTCTCTCTTGAGTTCTTTGACTTCTTTGTTCATAATGTTCTTCTTCTCTAGTAAATCTACTATTGCTGCATCATTGTCATCAATATTTCCACTAATAAGAAATCCTTATGTATCAACATCCCTGTAAATTTTTTCATTCTCCTTAATGGCCATTTCCATATCTTTTATTTTCTTTAATGATTTCCTTAACTCATTTTTTTCTCCTCCAAGTTGTTGTAGTATGATATGGATTTCAATCATCTGGTTCTCAATGGTTTTTCCCATTTTGTATTCCTCCATTTCAAGTTCTTGTGCTCTCAAGTTATTAGACTTCATTCAAGAGAACTATGCTTTAATACCAATTGTTGGAAATCTTAATGGGAAACAAGATACTAAGAGGGGGCAGGATGGGGGGGTGAATTAGGATCTATTAAACTTTTCTTTGATAAAATAATTAACTATATTCATACCTAATCCATTTCATATCTTAGATCTCACACCATATAATCATAAACATGTAATGTTGAAATGAAATCTATCTAAGCATAACATTCATGGAAACATAAATTCATAACACAATGATTTTGGTAACCCAGAAACACTTCAAGTTGAAGGTAAACCGAGGTGGCGATGAAACCCACAAATCTTTACTACTACAACAAAATAGTTTTCTAGTTAGGGCTACAATTTGATAATATCTAATGATATACCCTATTAGGGATCTACCCTACTAAGAGCATTTAAGACTATTAGGTCTTACCTTGTTAGAGGATTTTACACTTACAATAAAGTAAGGACTCTATTAGGAGATTTAAATAAGGTCTGTTAGAACCACTCTGTTAAGAGATTTTTCCTGACTCAATTTGTTAAAATTGATTCAGTGCCCAATCCTTCAATTTTCTTTGAAATCTACTTATGGATCTCCTCTCTTCAAAATCATGATTTGATCTCCTTATCTGATATACTCTATTATGTCCTTTACTACTTTGGTTGCTCTGTCTGATCTCCAAACTTATCCTTCCTTTGCTCTGTACTTAGTTTGTTTGCTCCTTTACTCTCATTCACCATCATATTGATCTTAGGGTTGGAACCCTTCTTAAATACATAATCGTAGAAAGTTCTAGATTAGGATTAATGATCCATATTCCATCTATTTTCCATTTTACCCTTCTGATTTTCTAGATTGGTTAATCTTCTTTTCTTGGAATTAATGCCTTCTAATAAAATGCACAATCTCAGAATTAAATGTCTCTACAATCATTAAATATCATATAGAAGTTGGCTAAAATTATTTACATAAGAGGGTAAAGTACAAACCTGTGTTACCTTTTATAAAGAAAATGGATATCAGAATGTGACTCTTCAAATTTAATGACATGAAAAATGGTATTTGTGTTTAGAATTTGAAGATGGTGTAAATTGATGAAATGTGTAGAATTGGGTGAATTTTATCCCTATAATCTTTATAAATTTTTTGGGTAAGAAATTATTCATTTTTTAAAATTTAAAGTCCCTTTTTTAACTGTAAAAAATATAAGGTATAGTTCCCATCAAACAAGTAAATATCTTATAGATGAGATGTATAGCTAGGGAACAAAAAAAGAAATAATTATTTTTTATTTATATTTTCTTTGTTATAAGTACTCAAGGTCGACCTTATTGGAATCCAACCATTTTTTCCACCTCTCAAAACTTCCCTATCAAATCTACACCTTTTTGAAAAAAATAAATACATATTCCTAAAGAGAACTCTCTCCTCTAGAGATGAATATAAATTTATAATTTTTTTGATATGATTTACTATTTTTTTCTTTTTTTGAAGGAGCATCTTCTAAAATGTTAAAATATCAACTAATAATATTTTGAAATTATAACATATTATAACTAATCAAAACATTCTAAAATTTATATAATGATGATATTGAATTTGAGATCTATAAAAGTGTATTTTTAGTTTTTGAAAAAAAATGAGTTTTGATGGAGAAATGAGATTTAACCAAAACAGGCTTTGGTATCCTAAAAGGTGACACAGATCTATGCTTTTACCCAAGAGTTTGTGCCATTACAAACTCATATGTCAAAATTGGTTTACTCGACACTTGAATGTTCTGACGCTCGATCATAACTAACACTCATGTTGTCACTTGTCTTCTATACACTCAACATATACTGACTTACTTGACATTAATTGACTTTCCAAATGCTTGGTCCCTTCCATGTTACTCAACATTAACTGACTTTCCAAATGCTTGGTTTCTTCCATGTTACTCAGCATGTATGCTAACTTGGTCTCTGTTGGGGTACTTGGCAACCCCTGACTTGCTCGACCTATGATAAAATATAAACTAGTCCTCTATAGCTCGGCCTTCTCTAGATGGCTTGGTCACAGTGATGACTGTCCAATAGTGCCTCTAAAATGAATAAGTTTTAGACACTAATAGGCGACTTAGGCTTAGAGATCAACACCCCTGTGGTAGCTAATTTTATATTCTCCTTTGAGAAATTTCATAAACTTTAGATTGAGCTCATCAGAGAGAGTGCACTTCTTGATATTTACCGTTGGCCCAATGATAATTTAAAAAATGCATCTTACAAGATAAAGATCATGAATCTCATGGTACAAAGCATCTGAACATCCACATAAATCCAGAAATTCAATTTGAAGATGGTGAAATTTGACATTTAAGTTCATCTTCAGTTTTGTTCCATAATTGAAGTTAAAGTACACAACATACTTAAAAAATCTAATTTGATTGTTCCTTGGTCCATTATTTTTAATTCGGCTGACCATCCTATCCCTTAGCTGATAGTGAACACTCAACTCCTCTATACGAAGTATGATGTTTAGTGGAAGATTTTGGTGAAAGTTTTGCAACCAATAGTAAACCCATTCTAAACATAATTTGTTTGGCATCTTGATAAGATGCATGAAGATTATTAAGAACTTCTATATCATTATGAAACATGCTAAAGAATATAACTTTTAAAAATTAAAGAAATGTTGCATAAAGGATAGTTACCATAAAAATAATGCATGTTCTCAAAGAAATATAAAGCACATTTTATGAACTTGATATCTTTACAAACATTTTGTAAAGGTTAGTATATATAATCTTTAAGAAAATTATATTTGACATAAAGTGATACAAATTTATAAGGTCATAAGAAAATAAGTGGCCATTTACTTTAATGTAGGAATAATAAAAATAATTTACAAGGATATATTTAATGTCTATTTAATATTTATCATGAATGTTAAAAAAATTATTTGTAAAATTTCAAATGCAAGTCACAATAGTATACAAGTAAATGAAAAAGAGTGGTCTACTCAAAATAATTTGTGAAGTATTTTTTATCATTTATGTTTGTTGAATGTAGACATTCTCAAAGTGTACAATACTACAATAAGTATTATATATTATTAAATGGCATAAAAAACTTGTACTTGCATGGGACAAAATTTTCAAAAATAAAATATTACATCAATTATCTTCCAAGAACTTAAGTTTATTTTGTTCATCCTTGTGCTTGGCTACTTGTCTAACCTTTTTCATTTTCTCATAGAAATCATACATGAATGGAGGCATTATTCTTAGACACTGTAGAGATTTAACACAAGATATTGCCACAACTATCAATCACATTCTTTCTCTTGGCCCTATATCAATTGTTGCTTTTGGAAGAGTCAAGCCTTGAGATTTATGTATGGTTAATTCTCATGCCAATATTAAAGGCAATTGAAGCATTCTACCCTTATGTATTGGAGTTATTGGAACTATTTTTGGATGATGATCTTCAAATGGAAGTCTAGAATAACTATCAAACTCAACCATCACATATGTTGGAGGTTCAGGAGGAGCACTATCTTGTTTGTAAACTCTCTTTCGAATGTACCCAAGAGATCCATACAAGACCTGCTTGTACCCATAGATTTGAAGTTAGCATGACCATTGAATCCTTATTGATTAGCAACTCCAAATCAATATCATCATTTGAATAATCTTCTATTGCATTAGGATTTCCTTCTTTTGTCACAACACTATGTGCAACAAGATTCTTCAATGAATGTAGGATTTTTTTATTATGACTATGAATATTTTCATTTGTTGAGAACAAATGGAAAACATTTTCAAACTCAAAGTTTTTTGCAACATCTATGTTGATAGGGGGTTCTTGTCATTAGCAACCACCAATCATCAACTTGTGGGTTTGTATCTCTTACATTTGTCAAGAGTTGACAAAATCTTTGTTGATCATCATTTTACTCATCTTGTCTTAATATCTTATCTAAAGTAACAACAATCTTGAATTGTTGTCATAGAAACTTTTCCCTTCTATTATTGTCATATGTTGGTCTATCATTGACTGGGGGAAATTGACCCAATTGTCTAGCCATGATAATAAAAGCACCTGAAATATAAGAGTGAAAAATATTTAATTCATAAACAATATTTTTTAGTTTTATCTTAGTAGATTATTAGTGTATATTTGGTACATGATTTACTTGTTCATTAGGAAAAGCTTCAAATTTTACCTCCAAAGCTTATACCTACAGTTTGTGGGAATGCTTGCCAGAGTCGTGAATCTATGTTTTCTAGCATGTTCTGACCAATAAAACTCATTTCATCAATCAAGATGTATTTGATATGTAGAATTTCTTCTTGAAAACTGGTGAGTTTGGTTGCTTCTAGATGATAAAAATCTTGTATTGGTATTTTCAAATTTGAATGAACTGTAGAAGCTCCTATATTGAATGTTGTCACTCTTTTTGATGCAAGTAATAAAAGGGTTGATTGGGATGGCATTCCCACAATTTCAAGAGATTGACTAATGAAACCAATTAGATATGACTTTTTAGTTCCTATTGTTCCTTGAATTATCATAAGCAATGACTCTATGTTTTGATTTTTGTGATAATGTGCCATAATTATGTCAACTACCTTTTTTTGTTTTTCGCCAAGGGTCATGTGGTTGATGCATTGGGGGATTTCATCATATATTAGACAACCATGATTCTTAATGTTACTTATAAAATTGATTTCTATAGTAGTGTACTCTTATCCCTTATAATCAAAATACCAATTTTCATGTTTATCAATGTCTCTCCCCCCAACATGTCTAATTCTGAACACTTTATGTTTTGACCACAATGCAACCTAGATATAATCTCTCATTCATGTTGTATTTTTGTGAACATTTTCATTGTCTCCAGTTTTAGAATTACTTGGGCTTTCAACATTTTCTGTAGCCATTATACATTCAACATGCCAAGGATTGTAATTAAATGTCTCCCACTTTTTTTTTGACAGATTCATCACCGTGACCAATATCTTGTTCTATATCACTAAATGACTTGTAAAGCATTAACCTTGATAAACAAAAGTCAACCCATTAACCTAAATCACGTAAAAGAATAGATACTGTTAAAGTAATAAAATATTTTCTTATCAATTAAATCATATTGATTTAATTATTAAGTCACTTATTATCTCTAGTTTACTTAAGCTAAAATTTGGGCATACATAATTATTTTATTAATTATTATCATACAACCTAAGTTTTACCTTTTGGGGGTTTGATCTCCTTTGTAAGGATTGATCTCTTTGTAATAATTCATTTCACTTTTGATTATAGAAATTTCTCTTTTTGCTCATCAAGAATGTCTCATCTGTGGATTTGGGAATTTCAACCTTCGTAGCTTTTGCTTCTCTCTTTCTTTCACAAGTGCTTGCATGTAGGTGATTCTTAGGAGATTTTGGGATGATATTTCATCAACTTCAACATGGTATCGGAGTTCCAGATCTTCATGCCCTTGTTCTATTTATGAGAGGTTTGGCTTGACTTTTAGATCTATATCTTTTCTTTCAAAGGGTTTCATTTTTTAGAGATTTTTTTGTACTGGATTTGGGGGTCACTAATTTTTGATGAACTTTGAAAAAAAAATGGACCTCACCGTTGAGCTCATAGCACCCAAAAACCCTATTTTCATGTAAGACACATCAAATTTGGATAGTTGCAATTAAGGCAAAAAAATTTCTCCCCAAGGCTTCAACATGCAAATTGAGGTGATCTATGCATTCTGGCACAAAAATTGAGATTTTTGGCATGGAAATTGATGCAATTTATGCGTGTTTGCACAAAAATTAAGGTGCATTTGTACGAAAATCAAGATTTTGGAACAAAAATTGAGACCCATTTGTACAAAACTAAGATTTTTGGCATAGAAATTAAGGTAATTTGTACATGTTGACACAAAAATTGAGGTATGTTTGCACAAAATTGAGGCGAGTTGGTACAGAAATCAAGGCACATTGGCACCAGAATCAATGTACTTTGGCACAAAAAATAAGACATGTTGGCACCAAAACCAAGGCATTTCACCTCTGCTTGTTGTTTAGACTTTGTTTGGACCTACCTTCATGTTTTTGCTCATATCTCAGGCATACGAACTCCATTTTTTGTAAACAAGACATCGTCAAAAAGATGATTCTGAGTCAGACATATTGGTGTAGATTTTATTGATAACATTTTCCAGAATGGTACATGTTTTTTCTATTAAAGTGAGGGGTTCTATTTTGCACTCTAAGAGACATATCTTGAGCATCCAATCTTCGATTCAAGAATTATTTATATCATTGGAAAGATATTTCTATACTTTTTTCATTGATGCTAGTTATTTTTTCCAGATTTGATTCTAGGCACATTCTATTTAGTTATTAACTTTTTTGCATTTTGGTGGATATCTTGGTTGTTTTAGGTCTAGGGATCAATTTTGTTGCATCAAATAATTTTTCATGGGTTGTATTGTCTCTTGTATTGGCCTTATATCTCTTTTGATCTTTTTTGACATCCTATTGTAGTTTTTTAACAAATACACAAATAAATTTTCACTCTATTGCATTCAGGATCTTGCACATCTTTGTGTTTTGTTGTACTCACACTACATTACAAAGTGTCTTGGGGGGTTTCATGTTGGCCATATTTTCCATCCTCCTTTTTCAAGTGAGTGTTACTTCCACAATATTAGCCTCATGATGTGTTGATGATAAATGCCATTATAGGTGTTGTACTTCTTTTGCACTCTCGATGTTCCTAGTTCTTCTTTATGTAGGAGATATTGCATTCAAGTTCAGTGTTCATGTCTTACCTCTCAAAATTATAGGGGGGTTATATTGGTTCTATTACTTTATTGGTCAGATTGAAGTGAGCTATGTATTCAGTATTTGATCCTATCTACTAGGCGATTGCAGTGGCTAGATACCTATGCATTTTGGTGAGATGGATAATTTACCATATAGACATTCTTTAATTCCTATTTTGGAGGCCATTAAGATATCTTCCATATTTGATTGATCAACTCTTTAGACTTAGTATTCTATACCTGGTCATGCTATATATACAATGGAGGTCCTTAGATCAACAATTTAACAATGTTTGTAACTTCATGCTTTTGTGGTGTTCTTCATGATCATCCTTTTATTCCTATCTTCCAAAACATGTTTTTCCATATCTTTTTGGAGTAGGGTTTTTCCCATGTAGTTTTCTATATTTCTCTTCTTTTCAAAGATTTGGTTGTGCTTGGGTACCTTATCAAACCTTGTTTCCAAGACCCAATTCTTCTTTTAGTACAAGTTTCTAGGTTTTTAGTTACTCCCTAAGTTTATCTTAAAGGGGGTGTTAGTGTTAAGATTAAACCACAGACAAAAATAACAATTACATGCAAATATAACCTATAACATAAAATAATAGATCACATAGAAAAGAACACAAGGCACCAAGATTTAACATGGTTCACCCAATCCTTGGGCTACATCTACCAAACAACAAGTCTAATTTTATTAAAATCAAGTGATTACAACCTGATTACAATCCATAATCCCTTATAGCTCAATACTACCACAAGAACCAATTTCACATCACCACTATGAAAACAATCCCTAACCCTAAGCCCTTTTATACAAGTATTTTTATGTTAATTTAGGGTTACAACATGTTTTCCATATGTCCGCCATACATCAACTACAATGTTGACCATGACCCAAATTTTTGTTTGAACCACTACCCTGAACCCCAAAGAATTTATGAAGTATGTACAGTACTTCCCTGATCAATCACCATAAACTAACAATCTCCCACTTGGGGACTGATCAAACTCCACACTAGAAAACAATCTCCCACTTGGAGACTGATCCTGTAGCTATGCCGCTATGCCATGAGGCTCCCACTGGACCAAACCCCCCTAGACTCTACTGTTCTTGTATTCCTATTCAGTCTAGAAGACCAACCAAAGCTAAAGAGAAATTCAACTTCTCCCTTGTTACTACCTTTGTCAACATATCTGCTAGATTGTCATTTGTATGTATCTTGTCCAACTTTAACTGTCCATCCTCTAAAACTTACCAAATGAAATGGTACCACAACTGTATGTGTTTGATCTTTAAATGCAGAGTTGAATTCTTTGCAAAATGAATGGCACTCTAACTATCTATAAAAAAAAAAATTATCCCTTTGAGGAAACTAAAGCCATATCATCTCCTTTGCTGCCTCTATAGCAACAATATACTCTACCTCTATAGTAGATAAAGTATTAACCTTATGTAACCTAGAAAGCCAGCTCATGACTACCCCACCAATAGTAAAGACATAACCTATAGTACTCTGCCTGGTATCAATATCCCGTGCCAAATTTGAGTCAACATAGCCCTATAAATTAGTAGTAGAGCCCCCAAAGTGTAAAAACTTGCTGGATGTGCCTCTCAAATATCTGAGAATCCAGTTGATTACATTCTAATGCTCAATTCCTAGATGACTCATATACCTGCTAACGACTCCCACTGCATGTGCAATATTTGGCCTTGTACATGCCATAGCATACATCAAGCTTCCTAAAACTAAAGAATAGGGTACCTTGGACATCTTATCCTCCTCTTCTTGTGTCTTGGGACACATCTCCTTAGTTAACTTCAAATGACCCTGGGTGCTGACAGCTTTAGCATTCTCCATAGACAAACATTGCAACACCTTCTCAACATAATCAGCCTAAGATAGTGTCAATTTCCTATTCTTCATATCTCTGCAAATCTTTATACCAAGTATTTGTTTTGTTGCCCCCAAATCCTTTATAGAAAATGCATGTGCTAACTGGTGTTTCAGCCCCTTAATATGATCCATTTTAGAGCCAGCTACAAGCATATCATCAACATATAAACATAAAATAATGTAGATTTCATCATCCAACCTCTTAAAATAAACACAATGATTTGAATGACACCTATTGTATCCATGCTCATGCATAAAACTGTCAAATTTTAGATATCATTGCCGAAGTTCTTGCTTCAAGCCATATAAACTTTTCTTCAATTTGTACACTAAGTTCTCCTTACCTTTGACCTCAAATACCCATGGTTGATCCATATACATCTCTTCATCCAAATCACCATGAAGGACAATTATTTTTACATCAAGCTACTTTAAATGCAAATCTTCAGTAGCCACAAGACTTAAAACAGTATAGATAGAAGTCAGTTTAACAATAGGAGAAAACATCTCATCAAAATAAATGCCCTTTTTCTATGAAAATCCTTTTACAACTGACCTGGCTTTAAATCTTTTCTTACCTCCATCCTCTTCTTTTAACCTATAAACCCACTTATTCTGTAAAGCTCTTTTACCTATAGGCAACTTGCATAAATCCCATGTCTTGTTCTTTAGCAAAGAGTCCATTTCGTCTTTCATTGTAGAATCCCTCTAAATCTTAGTATCCACCTACATAGCTTCATCATAACATTCAGCTTCACCAACATCAACAAGTAAAATAGAATAAAAAGGGGAGAAAATCTTTTTGGAGGTCTAATTTTCCTTGTTGACTGTGTCTAACATGTACTAGTGTGTGTGATATTTGTTGTTACAGTTGTTACACATCATAAGGAATGACTGGAACATCATCTTTTGGAGTATCATCCAACACTACATAATCATCTTCTTTCTTCTCATGTTGCTACAACAGATCTTTGTACAACACTTTCTCATTGAATATGACATCCCTGCTTCTTACAATTTTATGATTTTCAAACCCAAAGCCTATAACCAAATTCATCAATGCCATATTCAACAAATACTCATTTCTTTGACTTAGCTTCCAACTTGGTTCTATTTTATGAATCTATGTGAGAAAAAGCTTCACAACTGAAGGTTTTGAGAAAAGAATAACTCACCTTCTTACCAGTCCATGCTTCCTTTGGAATACCACAACCCAAAGGAGTAGAGAGACCTCTATTAATCAAATATACAATAGTATTGACAACCTCTACCCACATGTGTAAGGGCAACCCAACATGCAACCTCATGCTCATTGCACGCTCCATTATAGTCATGTTCATGTGTTCAACCACTCCATTTTCTTGTGCAGTCCTTGGAATAGTTTTCTATCTACGAATACCATTAGTGGAGCAATAATCTTCAAATTCATGACTGCAATACTCACCACCATTATCAGATCTGAGACATTTTAATTTCTTACAAGTCTCATTTTCAACCAAGCATTTCCATTTCTTAAAAGTTTGAAATACATCAAATTTTTGTCTAAGGAAATAAATCCATACCTTTCTAGTTGCATCATCAATAAATGTAACATAATAATGAGAATCTCCAAGTGAAGATACCTGAACTAGTCCCCATATATTAGTATGCACAAGCTCTAATTTCTCCTCTCTTTTTTTCCTTCCCAGTCTTTACAAAACTCACTCTCTTTTGTTTTCCATACACACAACTTTCACAGAAATCCATATTAACACATTTTAGACCTGGTAAAACTTTCTTTGAATGAAGTACTTTCATACCTTTCTCACTCATGTGCCCAAGTCTGTTGCACCACAACATTGTATCAGAATCTATAGCAGCTATTTACTCTCCCTGCTCAACTGCAACAATTGTTCCTGAACATTCATTTTTCTCTAAAACAATTAAATTAGAAGAAACAATATGACCTGTACAAAGATATAAGGTGCCTACTTTCACACATTTTGCTACTACAATAGAACCTTTTGAAACCATCCAATTTTTATCATTAAAAGTAACTACACAACCCTCATCACCGAGTTGCCTTGCTGAAATTGAATTCCTACTCAGCATTCGAACATGTCTTACCTCATGTAGTAGCCAATGATTCCCATTTTACAACTTAATCTTAATTTTTTCATTTCCAACAATTTGAGATGGTTCACTATCTCCCAAATAAACAAGTCCAAAATCCCCTTGGACATAATCAACGAAATAACCTCTATGAGGTGTAGCATGAAATGAAGCCCCAGAATCTAAAACTCATGAATCATCAACACTTTCTAAAGACAGAAGCAAAGCATCCTCTTCAAATTTTTTACTTACCACATTTGCCTCGTCTCCATTTGGTTCATCTCCTTCATTTTTATTTTTATTCCAATAATTTTTCTTTTTATAACCTGGTTTCCCATAGTACCAATAGTCATTCCATCCTCTTGGTTTAGACCTCCCCCCCTTTGACTTTCCTTTTGATTTCCTATGATTTTTAGAATTACTTCCTCTCTCAGTCATTCTACCTTGTCTTTGTGCATTCAAAGCACCTCCAGATGTAGATTCACCTGAGGATTTCTTACGAGTTTCCTCACTCAAAATAACACTGATCACATCATCATATTATAGGATACTAGATCCAGGAACATAATTACTCATATCCATTACCAAGCCATTTTAGCTTTCAGGCAAAGAACACAAAATCAAGAGAGCCCTAATTTCTTCATCAAAATTGATACCCATAGAAAATAACTAACTAGTAATATTATTAAACACATTTAAATGATCTGCCAAAATCCACCCTCTCCCATTTTCATATTAAATAAACGCTTCATGAGAAATACCTTGTTTGAAGTGGAGGGCTTTTCATACAGTATTGCTAGGGTTTTCATCAACTCTTCTGTTGTCTTTGATTTTGTAATATTAAATGCCACTGATGGTACCAAGCATAATCGAATGCTTCCAAGTGCCTTTCTATTTAAAAGATCCCATTCATCATTTGACATAGATCCATGATTCTTGGTTTTTCCTTCCAACTACTTCCATAAATCCTTATGACAAAGATAGTCTTCCATTTGCATCTTCCATAACTAAAAGTTCTACCCATTAAACATATCAACCCTCAGCTTACCCTCATATACCATCGCTCCCACTCAACTGTGAGACTTTTCTACAGAGGATAACTAAAAAAACAACCTCACTCTGATAACACTTGTTAGGATTAAACCACAGACAAAAATAACAATTACATGCAAATATAACCAATAACAGAAAATAATATATCACATAGAAAAGAACACAAGGCACCAAGATTTAATGTGGTTCACCCAATCCCTTGTCTACGTCTACCAAACAACAAGTCCGATATTATTACAATCTAGTGATTACAACTTGATTACAATCTGTAATCCCTTACAACTCAATATCGCTACAAGAACCAATTTTGGATCACCACGATGAAAAAAATCCCTAACCCTACCCCCTTTTATACAAGTATTTTGATGCCACTTTAGGGTTACAACATTTTGGCCATATGTTGGCCACGACCCAAAATTTTTTTTTCACCACAAACTAATAGTTAGAGTAATAAAGTATTTTCTTATTTATTAAATCATATTGATTGAATGATTAAGTCACTTATTATCTCTAGTTTACTTAATCTAAACTTTGGGCATTTACTAATTAATTCTTTTATTAATTATTATCATGCAACATAGGTTTTATCTATTAGGGTTTTGATCTCCTTTATAAGTATTGATCTCTTTGAAATAATTCATTTCAATTTAACTTCAACAGATAAAAATCTAGGAAACACTCTAACGATTGCTTCTTTTTCCCTTGGCTCCCATTTGTTGTCTCTTCTTCTTTTAGGATTATATATCCATGATTTGGCTGCATCAATTAATGTAACTGCTTCCATACATAGTGGCCTTTTTTGTACCTATCAATAAAAGATTTTTTTTTCTCTTCACTATTCTCTTCATCATTACCATAATCATTATTTATAGGTATGGGTTTGAAGACCTCACATGAGACATTAAGATTAACAAATCTTCTAAGTTGCATTCTACCAATGGAAGCTCTTATAACATATGACATGTTTCCTGAGCACCAATGTGTCTTTCTACAACTATCTTAGTTAGAAATTTCCTACATGCTCATGCAACTAAATCATCTGGGCTTTCCATGTTGAAGAGGTGCATCAACGTTTGGTGGTATGTTTTTGAACTTTTCTTTGCTTTTGCTACATACTTGACAATGTATTTTACTATGACATGTTTGGAAAGAACAGGTGAAAAATCTATATTTTCTCTCCATAGTTGTAGTATGTGATGATTATATGAATTGACTCTCTCATCATTTCTTGGTGGTCACCTGTTTCTATTTCTTCATATAGTTTTGATCCCCCCAGGTTTAATGGCCAAGGAGCATCATACCTATAATCAATAGAAGACAATTTTATGTTTAGTCTAAATAGTTTTGTATTTAATATAATTTAGACATAAATAATCCTTGAGATGAAATGATTACTTGCAAACCATCTTTCCCCTTTTATTTTGTAAACAAACAGCCTCCTTAAAAATTATGTGTCACTCTACACAATTTAGGATCTCCTCATAATCATGGTCTAGATCCATCTCTGCAAGTTGTCTCATATTTTTGAGACAAGGGTGTTTTTGAAAATTTAGAAATGCCTACAATTCGGAATAAGAAAATCAATATATTAGGTAATATGGAAGTATAAGTATATCTAAATATTAATTGGCATAGTTGTATATTTCATTGATGAGGATCTTCTCGAGGGTTCCATGCATGAACAATACAATAGAAATATCTTTAAGCACTCTTCCGTTCTTCCTCATTTAGCCAATCAATTCTGTCCATATTGGGTGCTCCTTCAATCCATATGAATCAATGAACATGTGGGGGCCTCCTATGCTTCCATTCATATCTACACCAAAAATCCTTAACATTCATTCCCTTTTCTAAAATATATTTTCTTAACATTGAGTGTCTTAAGTGCATATAATGTGTCACTATTTGAGGATAATCAATAATATTTTGTCTCCACCAAATTAGAGCTTCTTGTGGATTAGTTGACATCGTTCCTTACATTAGTACATGCAAATCAAGCAAGTACATATTGTATCATCTTGATATGGAAGCACTTCCATGTTAAGAGTGTGTATCCCTCTGAGTAAGAGGTCTGAGATCATGTCAAGTGCCTTGAATGGGTCTTTGACTTGGATCTGTATTTTTCCCCTATTCTACCCCCTTTTCCACTTTCTTTCTACACTTTTCTAGTATTCTGGATTGAGATCCTGAGATTTTTTACCTCGGGGTCAAGGAAAACCTTTTAGGTCAAGGTCAACCTAAGACCTAGGTTAGGGTCAACCTCAACCTTGACCTAAGGTTCCATGATGTTTGGATGTTGGGTTTCGAAAAGAATTGTTTTCCCACTTTCGAGTTAGCTATTTTGGTCTCCAAAATGGTAAACTCTTAAATTTGCATTTAATCTAGGTCCATTTCTAGGGGTTAAGGTTAATTTGGATTTAATGCTTCCATGTCAATATTCTCTAGAATTTTGTGCCCTACATCTCTATATAAGAAAGCCTCCTCCTCTCATTTTCTCTAACACTCAAGAAGATAAGAACAAGGCATAAGAAAATGTGATGAAGTTATACTCTTTCATGATCAAGCATTCAATACTTAAAACATTCAAGCAAGCATCCATCTTCAAGAATTCAATTCATCAAGGAGATCCTTTAGTAGCCATTGAAGGATTCAACCTCTATGGAGCCCTCTTGTTGAAGAATCATCCATTTCCATTCATGCCTCTTTCTAATCCGAGATCCATTCAAGATTAGTGTTGAAGATCTAATTTCATTGATTTTAGACATCTTACACACATTTCTACATTCATTTGGAGCATCCATACTTGTGGATTCAAGGATTTGAATCCTGCACAAGGATTTCTACAAAAGCAAGGTGAATAGTTCCATTTACTTTGTTTATACATATTACAATTTCAATTGCATTTCAAGGTTAATTCCAAATTGGGGTTTGACCAAGGAAAACCCCCCATCTAACAAACAAAACCATTTTTCTTGCAGGTACATGTGTGGAATAATGAATTGAAGTACAAATTTGGATACCCTTTTCATCAAACTTGCTGGGTCCATGAACAAATTTTTTGTCAGAGCAGTGCAGGTCAAGGTTGCCTTTTTGGGGCATAAATGTGCCCTGGGGTAAGATTGTGCCCCACTATCTGGGTCAAGGTCAACCTGCCCTCAGAAATGAAAAATATTTATGGGGTTTTGAAGATCTTGTAGTTTTAGTTCAATAAAGTGAAAATTAACAATTTTTGAGATTGTTTGACAGGGTTTTCAACCAATTATTTTTCAAAGGTAAGTACCTTTTTATCTTCTTCATTTCAATATTAATATCCTATATTGACATTCCATATCATTATAATTTAAATGTTTGTGTAAAATATAGGTTTAGGGTCTCTTTCATGTGCATTATTCTATACCCTATTCATCATCCATATTTTATTCTATACATGTTGATGAACCTGACACACTTACCCCCTCTCTTTTCTAGAATTAGATGCTCTATTGTGTTTTGGGTGTTATATTTCCCTTCATATTATCTTGTGTGTTCACCTTTATCTTACATATTGGTGAACCCACAATAGACAACTCTTTCTTTTTTATGTTAGATTTGCATTCTATGTTAGATATTACATGCATATAAAAGTCAATTTCTTTTATGCTCTTGCATTTTTCAAAAATACAAAAAAAAAATTATTACAAAATTTCTTCAAGAATACAAAAACATTTACATTTTTCATGTTTTGTGGAATTAAATGCCCTATTGTGTTTATGGTGTTTGATATCCTTTTCAGGAGTATACATTTCATTTGAATGCATCTAGATCTTTTTTCTATTTATACATTTTTTTATTCGTTATCATGCTGCACAAGTTGTTTCAAATGTTTTACAAACATTCTTCTTCTGGGATTACACAACATCCTCCTCTTACCTTATCATCGTATGGTGTTACACATAGAAAGACTTTTTCTAGTGCATGTGATGATGCTTTTTCCTCTTTTGAATTACCATCTATGGATATATTAGAACATGAAGATGACCTTAATCTATATCTCCATCATATTTTTATTTGTGGAGATGATTTGACGATTGATGTTAATTCTTCTCCTAATATGTCTCCTTTCTATGAGCCTTCTTTAGAATATAATCCTACAATGCGTTTTATTGATAGGGATGATAATCCTCCTATTTAAGATGAACCTTTGGATTTGGATGTTGATTACTCTCTTCCTTGTGAATCTATGGAGTCTTTAGAGTCTTTCAGTGACCAAGGTTCTATAGCCCACACATATCATACAAGGAGTAACCTTCAACCTAATCTAGTGGTCTCTACTCCATTTCCACCTTCTCAACCCATTCTTCCTCCTCCACCGCATCTTCCTAGCAAGGAGTATGATTTGATTATAAACCAATTGCAAAATACTCCTATCAGGATTTCTTTATGGAAGCTTCTTCAAACTTCACCTAACTACTATGAAGCCTTAGAAAATGCTCTAGAGACTCTCCCACTCCACCTCCTACTCAAGAGAACATCAATAACTTCTTACAATGCATGCATACTACCTCAAGTATTCCTGACATTGTATTTAATCAAAAGGATTTACCTTCTAAAGAAGTTCAAAATCAATATGATGCTTTTATGGTGGTTGTTACTATCAAGTAACATTTATCTTTTAACTATTCATCTTGATAACATTGGGGTGAACCCACAATAGTGGGTTACACTTTTTTGCCTAAACTGACACTGAACTCTGAATTTTTGAGAAAACGTTCACTTTCAAATGCAAAATCCCGTTTAACGGTTAGGAATTTGAAGATGAAGTAAACTAGAGTCTTTTAGGATTTTTGTCTAGATTCTAAATATATTTTTTTTATTTTTTTAAAAATTGATTTTATTGAATTATTTTTTCTCCTACGAAAATTGGTATGATATCAAAAACCTGATTTTTAAAGAGTGACACTATTTTTGACACACAACTTTTTTTCTACAATAGATATCAATTTGATTCTTTTGAATTTAGTTTTTTAACATCCATACCTAAATCGTAGAGTTGGTCTTATATCTTTATCGTTAGTATTTCATATTTATTTGTAGTTTAAAGTTGGCATAACACTAATTTAGACATACGTGGCTTTTGACACATGTAACTTATTATATATTTACCCAATTTTTAAAAAGTAAAATTTGATTGAAAGGGTGACTCAAATACGGAGGCCGTACTTATTTTTCAAATTTTTTTATTTTTTTATTTACTATTTTTCCATGAGCGTTGAATATCTTAGTTTATTTTTTACAATAAACCTATATTTAATTCATGTTAAAAAATATATACGTACAAATTTGAAAAGCACCAAATTCATAGTCATTAGAAAGCTAGTTCAGAGTACTTCAATCATGTACAATTTTAGGTCTTTAGTGCTCTATTTGAACCTGGTAATTCAGCTCCGAAGAAAGGAAATCATTGAAAAAACTTCAAACTATTCATGGGGGCTCCTAACTAGCTAGTTTCGATAGAAACTTAGTTTCTATCGAAACTATTTTACAAACTTTCGATAGAAACAAAATTTCTTAGTTTCTATCAAAACTATTGGCAGTTTAACCACGTAGTTGGCAAACCACTTACATAGTTCTGATCGAAACTATCCACCTAGTTTCGATCGAAACTAGGAAAGTGGGATAACCCCTTAGAAGCTGACCATAGGGGTGTTTTTCTAGTCGTCTCCTTAGAGTTTTTCCCTAGTCGGCTAATAAGGAGGTTTTTTTAAATTTTTTTTTTGTATATAAATATGAGTTTCATTTTTTACAATTTGCATTTATGTGAAATCAAGTTATTGGCTTTTGAATTGGGTAGAAAGAAATATTTGACAAACTTCAACCTATTTTCGAATTTTGGAGGAAGAATTTACAACATGGGAAATAAAGATAAAAGAGCAAGTAAATATGCAAGAACTAAGGAACAAGAAGATGAAAATCGTCAAAAAATGCTAGCAAGATACTATCTTAGATCAGGTACACATGCACAATCTTTTTTCCAATGTATTTAATTAGTTTATTTAGTTAGGATTAGGGTTTAAATCCAATTAGGAATATCATATTTATCTTAAATTAGCATTACTAGATTAACTTAATATTAAGAGTTTATTTGAAATTATGTTCATATTTAGGCCATTAGGGTTTATTCAATTATGTCAATATTAGTCCTTAGGGTAAATATTACATTATGAATAAATTTAAATTATGAATTTATTTAGCATGGGAATTACCTTGTTTATTCAATTATGTTAATAATTTATAGTCCATTAAGGTTTATTAGATTATGATTAAAATTAAATAAATGAATTTATTTAGGACATAGTCAACCAGGACAACCTACCGACATTGGAGAAGGTTCATCCCAAGTTCAAACAGGTACATGTGCATCTCTTGCAAGTATATAATATAGATCTTTCTAGAATTCTAGGTCTCTATCAAACTTTATATCTTTAATTTTTAAATTTAGTGAGCGATATTTCCCCTTATAAACTTACTTGATTTTATTTTTTATATCGTGCACGTGCAATTCTAGTAGATGATGAAAATGTTGGACATGAGGAAATTGAAGATGAAGCAATGGATATTGAATAAGGACCATCTGAAGGTTAGATAATTTAATCAGGTACATAATATTTCACTCAAGTTAAACATGTATATATGTATACATATATGTCCCCTAAAGAGATTGTATCTTAAGACTTTGTTTCATTTTTTCTTGTGTAGCCCGAGATCAAACAACAAATGAGAATGTTAATTTAGCTCAAAGATTGAAGAGAAAAATTAATCTTAGAAACATAGATCATTTAATTGAAATGGATGTGGAAACATTGAGAGAATATGCTAATAAACCTACACATACTACGAAGAGGAAATTGAATAAAAAGTCTAAAGACATAATTGCACAATTTGAGAATCTATCAACAGTGGAGAAAACTCAACTATTATCAATTTCACTTCTCAAAGATGAAATAAAAGAGCCACTGAGACTATTGGGTATAGATACAAGTATAAAAAAGATGAGGACTTCTAAACTAGAAAAATATATTGTTGAAAGTGTTAAGGAAGGGTTACATTCCATTGGGAAAAAAACTAGATCTGCAGATAAATCCATTGCACGAAGAGTGATACTGACATCTATTTTAAATAAGAAAACATCCCAAAATAGACAGATCTCTTCATTATCATCTCATTTCGGGTATAGTCGAAAGACAGTACTACATTATCTGAAAAGGAGAAACAATTTGAATGATAGTACATTAGAAGGAAATTGGGCACTAATGTGTAGAGCTCCTTGATCTGACATGATTGGGGAAATAGTTAAGAACTTAGTTATTCAATTTTGGATTGATAATGCTCGTCCTTCACCAAATAAAAGAGATATCATCAAGCAGAGGATTGGGCCTAAGGAATATATTCAACATGCAAAACATTGGTTGGATGTCACTCAACATGAATTGTATCTCTCATTTTGTAATTTAAATCATAACATAAAGATTGGGCAAACAATGTTTGAAAGATTGAAGCCCTATTTTGTGAAGATAAATAAATCTTTTGAAACATGTTGTTGTCGATATCATGTTGAATTTGATCTGTACTATCGAAAGATGATAGAAGAAAGTGGTGAAACTTCTCAAAATACTTTTCCTAAATGACCGAGTCAATTCATAACATCAATCTTATGTGACAAACCAAATGATTGTGTCCGTGAAATAGATTCCATAAGAGGAACTTGTGAAACATGTGGTAACTTGACTAAATTTCCTTTGACAGAAGAAGATACTAATACGACAAGGATGGTAAAATGTAAGAGATATAAGTAAATAAAGTCAGAAACAAAAGTTGGAAAAGAATCAACAAGGTCAGAATATGTAGAGGATGAGATATCGGCTAGAGAATTTATGTCAAATTTTTGTAAATTGATTCAACCATATATACGCCATGCATTTTTTGCTAAGTGGCAAGCAAAATAATTTCAAACACTAAGAGAAACTTTCCCACTTGGAACAATTCTATCTGTTGTTGACTTTGTAGAGAATTATTCTTTCGTATCTCAAAAACAACTTCAAGCAGAATACTACTATATAGAGCAGGTTACTATTATGGTTCAAGTGTATTATCGACATGCACAAATTGATCTGGATGGTGTGGAAAGTACAAATCAAGCATAAGTCATTAAAAAAGAGTATCACTTTTATATTAGTGATGACAAAGAACATGACAAACATTTTGTGGAACATTGTTTTAAGACATTTTTTGAATATTTGAAAAACAAAACATTAAAATAGAAAAACATTTTGTATGGTCAGATGGATGTGCAGCACAATTTAAATCAGCTAGACCATTTTATGCATTATGTAGATATTATCGATACCTTAATATACCACACATTTGGAGTTTTTTTGAGAGTGGACATGGAAAGGGTGAGCATGATGGTGCAGGAGCTTGTATCAAACATGCTTTAAGAAAGTATCAAATGGACTATAAAGGATATCACATTAATAATGCTCATGATGTGGTTGAGTGGTGCAAAACACATTTTTTGGTGCCAACAAATATAGATAACACATCATTAGAAGCGGATTGAGTCATACCATTTAGAGTGTTTTGGGAGGTATCAGGTATATATAAATTAATTTGTTCATATTTTTAAATTGAATCTTAAATTTATATTTAATATGTTACCTTAGATGATCTCTAACTAAATTATGGACCTTGTGTACACATTCAGGTGTTGATAGAAGATCAATGCATGCATGCAAGAGGGTAGAGAAGATGCAATCTTTGCATTCAGTTATAGTAATGTGTGGTCATTGTATACAAGAGAATACTCATGTTTTTGTCCTAATTGTATTGATGAAGACTATGGTGGTTGCATTAATCAAGAACGTGGATATGTGGGTGAATGGACTTTGGTGCCACTAGATGTTATTAATACGAATGAGTTTGAGGACGAAAACTATGATGATATTCCATTGATTTCTAGTGATTATAACCATATTTCAAGATTGATCAGAGTTGGTATGTATGAACTATATATATACCTGGATCATGTACATGTATACATTTTTCATAATTTTGGTTAATTTTTATTATATATATGTACTTATGTAAATGATGTGTATCCAGAATTTTGACATATATAAGTTTGTGTAGGAAATGTTTTTGCAGTCATAGCAGAATCGAAAAATGTAGAAGGTGCTTGCTATTATTTATTACGTTGCACCATGGAAAGAGAGAAGCTAACAAAGACTGAAATAAGTGATGAAATTGTTTTTCCCATAGGTTAGTATATAGTTGAATTATGTATATATGTATGTCAAGTATCTATATTTTTAATGAATTCAAATTCTTTGATTTAAATTCAAGATTGATGCATTTTTTAAATGTGTACATGTGCAGGTTCTGTTGTTGTACAAGGAACATATTTGAAGCAAATAAAAGTACTTAAAAATGGGATTCATTTCACCGATTATCAACCTAATAATAAGGTATATCAATATAGTAACCATGTTATTGCCATTGGTCTAACTCTTCATCCAGTCAAAGGACCTGGAATACGTAAGTGGAGGCTCCATATTGATGATCATTGGAAAATATTAAATGTTATCCAAGAACGAGCTGATCCACTTGATATGAGATAGAAACAACTCCTAATTTGAAATGTAACTCAAGAACAATTTGAAATTTGGTTCAAACTATTTGAAATTTGGTTGAACAATCATTTGATCAATTTGAAATTTTGTGGAATAACTAATTTTCTAAATTGAACTTTTACTCTTTCATTTTGAATTTTCTAAAGTAACTAATTATAGAAATTATGAACTTATATGTACATGTGTGTACACTAATTACCTGACATGTGCACCTTGAGGGAAAGAAATTCGAACACCACTTGTCTTAAGGGGATGAAATTAGGAGTTTGTAAAATTAATTATATTGAACTTTCTATTTCACTTAACTTGTCAATTCTTGGACACATGTACGATTTCAATTTAACTAATTAGGACATGTGCTTTCAATTTCAAGACATGTGAGCTTTCAATTTAACTAATTACCTGACATGTGAGCTTTCAATTTTAGGACATGTGAGCTTTCAAGTTCAAATTGCGATTTGTTTAACTAAATTTTGAACATGTACATGTTTTAAGTTGGACTTGAATTAGAACATTGGGCTTAAGGGGATAAAATTCTAGGATACATGTGTGCACTTGAATTAAAATTTCACTATGATTAAAATTTGAAATGTAACTCAAGAAAAATTTGAAATTTGGTTCAAACTATTTCAAATTTGGTTGAACAATTTGAAATTTGGTGTCCAATAACTAATTTTCTAAATTGAACTTTTACTCTTTCATTTTTAACTCAATGTCTTGAATTCATTTAACTTTCTATTATATTGAACTTTCTATTTCATTTAACTTGTCAATTTTAGAACACATGTACACTTTCAATTTAACTAATTAGGACATGTGCTTTCAATTTTAGGACATGTGAGCTTTCGATTTAACTAATTACTTGACATGTGAACTTTCAAGTTCAAATTGCAATTTGTTTAAACTAAATTTTGAACATGTACATGTTTTAAGTTGGACTTGAATTTTACAACATTGGGCTTAAGTGGATAAAATTCTAGGATATGTGTACAAATAAAAGGGATGAGTTCTATAGATTTACTCGAGTTAGGAATTATGTACAACTAATTACCTGATACTTTAACATTTAATACATGTGATATATTACCAAACATTTAAATTACATGAACTATATATATATATATATATATATATATATATATATATATATATATATATATATATATATATATATATATATATATCTAAATTTAATCAATATATTAAACATGCACGTACATATCTAAATAAATTACTTACATATGTTAGATAGAAACAATTTATAATATACTAAATCTAGATCTAGTATGTACATTAGATTCCACAACATAATGCAACATGTATCAATCATCTCGAGAACAAATAACAAAAACATGTATCTATCTAGAGATCTATCAGAAGATAATATCAAATATAAATAGCGTGCACACATGTAGACATGTAAATCCAGGTACATCTATATCAAATCAAATATAAATATAACATGCATCATGTGTGTATATAAAGTGTCTATCTAACATAAATGAATGTCTCTCTGGATGAAAGTCTACAACAAATCATCTAGATAAAAAAAACTATAGATCATCAGGTGCAGGACTATCATCGCCACGCCTCCTCACAACGCACTCTGAAGACTGACTAGTATCAAGGTGCTCACTAGGATGTGCTGACCCCTATATATAAATTCAAGAGAAAGTGATAACAATACATACATACATTTAATCAAGAGAAAGTGATATTGAAATACATGTACATGCATTTAATCAAAACATAAATGAACATTACCTATCCACTACTGACATCATCCAATGAGTCTCGATGATGTACATGATCTGGCATCAAAACTAGAGTAAAAATAGGCACGTCCCCCTACATTGTACACGTGCATGTGCAACACATCAAATTAAAATTTCTCTACATGATTACATTTGAATCTACGTGCATGATATACATGTACTTGTGCACACATGCACATGTCTAAATTAAATTAGTTTGAAATGATTGAAATTTTAACATGAACAATTTTTTTTTTACCTGTGTAGATGGTGGCATCTGATAATACTTGGACTGCCTAGCATCGATCGTGTCCACTAATGCATCCAGATTTTGCTACGTCGCATCAAGCTCAATCTCTGCATCTACGCGGGCTCCATGGCTGGTGACTGGCACATGTCCTAATAATGATGAGCCAAGTGGACTATGTACATGAGATGGCATAGAAGTAGAATCATCATGTGTCAACAAGTCCATCCATCCTATGGTCGACAAGCTCAAATCAACATCATCAAGGCCCACACTTGAACTCTGAGCCTGCACTGTAACACTGGTTGAAGGGTCTGTGGTATGTATATGTCTCTGTGGAGCAAAAGAGTGGTCAGTAGATGGATCATCATGTGCAGTACCACCATGACCACTACCTGATCGATGAGAGGAATATGGCTGAGGATGTGTCCTAGTACTACCATGGACACAACCTCAAACATCTGATATGGGTATGCCAAGATGCTCTGATACAAATCTATATGTATCTAATAAATCCTCAGCTAGACCAATCATAGTATCTCATGCCAACACTCCAGTGAGACCCTCTAAGCTAGCCACTGAAGGGATTCCTGTTGCACTGTACAAGTCTCCTGAAGATGAAGCATAGGATGATGATTTGGAACGTCGACGAGACACAAATACTGACCAACCTCATCAGTCAAAATAGATTTGACAGTTGCTACAATCTCTCCAACTCCTTGAAGGACCCCACGTAATTGAGTGCTACGCATGGCCTCATTAGCTGATGGACCTAACACAGGGGAAATAGAAGGTGCCCTCTCTCCGAAAATTGATCTATGTGCCAGTGGGGGATGACCTGGCTGCCTATTAGCCAATCTACCACACCCTTGTCCTAAATGTCCTGGTAAATCTGTGTAGTTCATCGCCCTGTGTAAGCGAATCTCTGCATAAAGCTGTCGGGCAAAATAGAGTGGAATT
This sequence comes from Cupressus sempervirens, assembly GCA_028749045.1. NCBI lineage: Eukaryota > Viridiplantae > Streptophyta > Pinopsida > Cupressales > Cupressaceae > Cupressus > Cupressus sempervirens. Next base: position 596,417,829 of record CM053783.1, read on the forward strand.
TGGTCATTATTTGGATAATGACCATGGGCAGCAAGGAAGCGTGGGTATATCAATGCAGCCATTTGTGGATCTGTACACTTAAGGGGAGAATACCCCTTCACATACTTTTGTGAAAGATAATGAGGGAAACATTCCCTCTTCAAGACATCTTTGGGCACCAAGCCCTGCACCTCCTGGAGTGAAAGACCAGAGGAGACCTCTCATCTCTTACTGTCAAGGACAACTTGTATAGTATGTGCAGAATATGGGGCAGCACCATGAATCTCATCTTGAATAAATGTTAGGCTGCGTAAGATAGTCTGGCATGTACCACTATAAACATTGGAGCATGTGCCACTAGTCAGGGATTCCTAAAGTATATGAATCTCTTGGTTAGTGCGATCATAGAGCTCCTGAGGTGGGAGAGGTAGCTGATCACGGGGGACATGATGCTGCTCAGGGGGGATAGGCTGTTGCTTAGGGCCTAGGATAGGCTGCTCGAGCCCAGGTATAGGCTGCTGCTCAGGGCCCGGGATAAGCTGCTCGGGCCCGGGTATAGGCTGCTCGAGGGGGACAGGCTGCTCGGGGGGGATAGAAGGCTATTGATCAGCCATGTCAATGTATGTAGGTGCGTGTATAATGTGTAAACCTGAAAATTTAAATTAAAATGTATGACATTTAATAAACTTGAAATTTATACTAACATATATATATGTACAATTTGACAAAATTAAAAAACTTGTATCTAAATTGTTTTAATAAAATTAAACATGCACGTACATGTCTACATATATATAAAAGTCCTAAAACTTAAATGAACATATACCTTAAAAGAAAACTAAATTTTAAAACACATATGTTGTTATATATATAATGTTTGTAACTCAAGGACCTTTTAAGAACTACATGTGTGCAAGTTATATTTCTATCTAAGTTAGATTGAATGTTCAAAGGTTTTAGACATATGTGTGCACATAAACTTGTTTGGGTGTAATTTAGGTCCACGAAGTTCAAATATGTGCATATGTATATATATATATATATATATATATATATATATATATGTACATGATATGTATATTTGCACATATAGATCCATCATGCACATGTGTATATATACATGCATACGTGTGCATATATATACACGTGCACATGATATGTGCTAATATACATATCATGACACATATGCATATATAGATCTATTTGTGTACATATATATAACTTTGATGTATCATTTTGAGACCTTGATATCAATGTTTAATTAGTTTTAGGATTAGGGTTCAATTTGGTTTGTACTATTTGATTAGGTTTACATGCTTAGGTTTCAATTAGGACAAGAGTTAATAAATTGAATTAACGTTTCAATTCAATCTTAGGGTAACGGTTCAATTTGATTAATGGTTGGGGAAAGCATTTAAGGTTAAATTCAAGGTTTCTACTATTAACTTGGGATATATAATTACCTGTTTATGGTCATGGTTTAATTCAATTTGGTTTATAAGTATAATATTAATTAGTTAAGGGACAGGGTTACCTTTCAATCTAGTTTGATATATTCAATTTGGTTTAGGGTTGACCCAGGGGTTAGTTTATTTTAGTGTTAAATATTAAGATATAATGCTAAATGATCACTCATTTTTTGATATTTTGATATGATGGACATGTTGTAAATGACATTTCTATATGATTCTTTTGATATGATATGCATGGATTATATATATATATAATCTTATGATTTAGCCCATAAATTATCATTTATAATATAAGGGTTTAGAAATTAAATTTTAATATCTTGAGGTTAGGGTTAGGGTTTGGATAATTAAATTTTAGTTTTAGGTTTAGGGTTAGAGTTAGGATTATGGTTAGGGCTATGATTTAGGATTGAGACCACGATTAAAGGGTTAGGATCATGTGGTCGGAGACCAAGTACCTGAGTAGAAATTATAGTCTAGATCAATTAGGGTTAGTAAAGTAGGCAAGTTAGCATTTAGGATTTAGGGTTATAGTTATGATTCTAGGGTTAGGGTACATTGGGTTTACATTTCTATTAGTATTATTTATAGGGTTAGGATATGGGTTGACATTGGTATTAGTATTATTTTTAGGGTTATGGTTTGTACATTAGGGTTTAAATTTATGGATCTAGGATTATGATTAGGGCTTATAATTTAGGATAAGGGTTGGGGCTTATCATCTAGTATAAGGGAACTTACCATAATTTATGATTAGGGTTAGAAAAATGGTTTAGTACTTAAAATTAGTTTATATCTAGCTAGCTTTTAAAATTAGAGTTTAGCATTTAAATTTAACAAATTTTAGGATCTTAGTGTACATACATCTTGATTCTAGGGTTTAGTATAATTTAGGGTCATGGTTTAACATTTATGATTATAGGTTATAGATTTGTACATGATCATTGCTAGAAGTATGGTTAGAGGGTTAGGGTATGGGTTTACATCATGTTGAACTAGAAGTATGATTCTGAGGGTTAGGATTTGTATTAGCAATAAAATTTTTGATTATGTTTTTAACACATAGTTGTAATAAATTTATATAATTAAAGTTAGGATCAAGTATTAATATGATTTACTATTTAATGTTGGGGTTTATCATTTAGACCTCTACAGTTCAAATTGAGATTTAGGAAAGTTTTATGGTTTCAAGTGTGCATCTAAGATTAGGGGTTATAATTTATGATTAAAGGGTTTTGCAGTTAGGATTATGACCAAGTTTAGTATAATTTAGGGCTACTGTTTAGCATTAAGGAACTTAAGAGTTAAAATTTAAGTTAAATATATTTAATCTTTACATGAACATTAAATTATATGATGTACATTTTTTTATGTAACTTGTATATTATTTAATCAAGTTATGTTATTATAATTAACTTTTATTAATTAAAGGTTGTAACATGTATTCTTTAGGTCATACACATTCTAAGTTATATGTTCTTATGTATGTATATGTATGTTATATTCTTACCTAGATGCAAATTAATCTAGACATTCTTATATATGTATTTAATTTACGATCTGGACCCAAGTTAAGACATGTGATTGAATTATAATATAGTTGATTATATACTTAGATTATATTTAAATTCAATTTACAAACTGACATTATAGTTAATTCTAAATGAGGCCTAGCCAAGGGATCCAAAGAACTAATCAAAAGTTTTACTAAGCAAACAATAACATACATACAATAATTTACAATTATAAAAAACATAAGAGATTGCAAATTCCTTAATGAACACATTTACATTTCATTTTTAAATAATTATAAGTACTAAAAGTAAAATAAATAACACATCCACATGAAATAATATTAACTAGACTTCAGTTCAATCCATTTAAATAATTTATATACATTTGTTTCGAATGCCACTTGGCAAATTAATTTGGAATGCACAATCATCCACTGTACATGTCACAGGGTATGAAAGGCTGAAAGAATATACATTTATAAAATAGTTTACATCATCCATTTTCGATCCATGAAACAAAGTACAATACAATTTAAGTAAAATCATTTTAAATAGTACTAGAAGTTTTTGTTTGGATCCCTTGGCGAGTTGTTATGTGATTAAGTACTTAGTTATATATGTTTAGGGTTTTATTGTACATAACTATATGGTTAGGTCGTGATTATAGTTTAAATAATGAATTTAGGTCGAGGTTATATGGTTCTAGGTCAAGGTTATATGGTTCTAGGTCAAGGTTATATGGTTCTAAGTCAAAATTATATTTATTTGCAAAATTACATGTAACTTAAACAATGAATTTACATCTAATCTAATCATTCAACATTGTAATAAATACATAAATTAAATACATTTCAAAACATCTAAAATAATAAATTTTTAAATAAAATTTAAATTAAAAGACAATATTATATACTTAGATCTAATATAGATGAAAATTATCTTTAAAAAAATCTTATTTGTGCATTTAGAGATTCACAATAACATTAGAGGCTTAAGCATAAATAGTAAAATAAAATATACAAAGAAACATATATAAAAAATAATAAAATATACAAAAAAACATATAAATTTTAACTAAAACAATAGAAAAAAGGAAAAAACAAATGTTTCATACCTTTTTTCAGACGGTCGATAAAGCGGATGCCAGTCTCTCTCCAACTTTCGATCAAAATAATGAGGAGAGAATTCGACCGTGCCGCTATTTATACTAGCGGGTTTCATAGTTTTGATCGAAACTTAAGTCAAGTTTTGATTGAAACTTTAAAACCGCGGAGAAACCCATGTTCCAAGTTTCGATCAAAACTTTTCAGAGCAGTTAGTTTCGATCGAGAGTTACTTTCTATCGAAAGTAATTAGTTTTGATCGAAACTTTTAAAACAAGTTTCTATCGAAACTATATGGTTAATTTTTTGGGTCTGTGCTTTTCTGGAGGAATTTCTTCCTCCAAAAAAGTGTAACCCACTATTGTGGGTTCACCCAATGTTCATATACATGGCTTTGATAAGATTTCTAAGAACACTTTAGGAGTCATTACCTTAGCTATCAAAGTAGGTTTGGTCATCCTGAATACACCTATTCATGTTATGCCTAGACCACTCAATTATAATTTTCTTTTGGGTAGACCTTGGTCTCATTAGATGCATGATATCCCTTTGAACCTTCACTATAAAGTCAAGTTTATACATAATATCATCATGTATACACTTCATGTGGATGATGCGCCAAATCCTTGTCTGAATATTCAAAACCACACTACTCCTATTTCTAATGGCAATCCTTCTTTCTCTAATGCTCTTCCTAGTGATGATTGGGGAACCTTGGATTTTAATCCTACCTTTATTGGAGAGTATAAGGTTTTTGATCTTGATTTAATGAAGCCACAAAGAGAGTTTGAACAACGAGTTTTTACTTCTAAAGCTCTTTGTAACGTTGTCACTACTTCTATCCACAATGAAATTATCAAACCTACTAACGATGACATAGTGACTACTAAAATTCTATTGACTCCTACTTATATGGCTTCTCATTATGGTCATGGTTATAATTTCCTAGTTAAAGAAGGATTCAATGGTCAAGCATGTGGTGGAAATTCAAATTCCCTTATAGGATGGGGGGCATAAGCATTCTTATGGATTGGGATTTAATCCTCAACAACAAATCAATGTTAATAACATCTCACATAACAATTCAAAATATGATGAAACTATGAAGAATTTTGACCAATAATTTTTTTTTTTCCTAAACTCCTTCATTCCAAGATGATTGGTGTTTTCACAAAAGCTTGCACCCTTGCCTAAAGATTTTACCTAAAGACAACCTTGTGAAACATGGAAACAATCTCCAAGATGTGGGACTTGAACTATGAGATTGAGTCTTCGAAGAAGGTCGACTTCCTTACTATCAGGGTACACCTAACTACTCTTTGAGAGGAAAAGGGAGAAGGAATGGATGAAAGAAAAACTACCAAACCTAATCTATAGGGGGTTGATACACCAAAATAGCTTGTTTAGCCTTATTTCTGCCCAACAGTGCACTATCAATTAATATATTCCCAAGATACACTGATTCAACCTTTATTTTAATCCAACAACCACAAATAGATTAGAAACCAAATTAAATGCTACAAGGAAGGAACTTCACTCTATAACATCCAAGACAAGATATATATTGTTATGCAAGTTGAAGGATAGAAGAAAAAACATCAACAAAGGCAAGGAAGTTATGCACTTATATTAATGGGAGAATGAGGTAAGACGAAGAATACATTCATGCATAGACAAAAGGAAAATTACAATAGTAGAGCATAAAATGAAATACCAATGAATCATAAAAAAGCCAACCCTAAGAAGGGTTACAAAATTTTCTTTTATAGAACAAGGATAACTCAGATAGCTTCTACTCGAAGGCAAAGCACAACAACTGCATTTAAGGTTATAGAGAACAATCACTGCAAATTTGGGAAAGATCTGATCATGGTATACATCCAGATGCACGAAAATCATATATTTCATCAAAATGGAAACCTAAGAAGACATAAATAGTGACCATTATCATTCTAACTTGGTAGATGGATAACCAGGTGGTGATGGAGTGCCCCTTTACATTTATTAGACATAGAGAATGTTCGTAAGTGGTTGCAGACGATCAAGAATATTAGGTTTTCGAGTAAAGAGTTGTCTTTCCTTATTCTCAACATGCCAAATAAGATAAATTAGAAAGTCAACTAGATTTGACTATCTAATCCCGCCATGTTGCCCAATACCATTTGAATATTCTGCCACCCTATTTGGCTTTCTAGCCCTATGTTGACCTATTGATTATCTAATCATTCATGAATTAGCCACTCAGGCCCGCTAGGACATATGTCAACTTGTCGTTATGTCGCTATGAAAATTGAATGTACAATTTTCCACAATGACAAGGTGACGACCCTCAATCTATCCTCAATCTGATGGTGGGGAAAATATAACATCTTATGAACTACGATGGGCCTTCTTGAACAAGTGTTGCATCGTTTCTATCTCGCTATGAAAATTCATCATACATTTTTCATAGCGACATAGTGACATGCATTGATCTTAGAAAATCAAATGATCAATGGAGAACCAAAGTATACCATCCTTATCAGTACCGCTGACCAATCAAGTACTGCCACATCATCAGATCTACTTTGACTCCTTTCTTACTGTGTGGCCTAAGCTTCAATCTGATCCCACTTGTCTACATGTTAGTCTGTCACTATCTCGCTATGAATAACAACATCACATCTTTGGTTAGCAACATAATGATAGCTACACATCTACCTTTAATCTAACGGTCCTAAAGATGCATTGAACTTTGTTAATACCTTGGCCAATCAAAACCTTGCCCTATGCTAACTAAGTATGATACCCCTTCACTTGCAGCCCACAACTGAAACAGGTCCCACACATCTACGTGCCAGTCTGTCACTATCTCGCTATGAATAATGACCTCACATCTTTGGTTAGCGACATAACAACAATCACAATCTACCTTTAATCTGATGGTCTTGAAGATGCATCAAACTTTTTTAGTGCCCTAACCAATCAAAACCTTGCCTTATGCTAACTCATTTTGACACCCCTTTGCTTGTGACCCACAGCTAAAATAGGTCCCACATGTCCATGTGTTACACTATCACTATCTCGCCATGAAAATTCATTGTACATTTTTTCATAGTGACAAATTGACAATCATTAATCATCTACAAATGAATGGTGGATGTGAGGACGTCAAAAAACTAGCCCATAACAAAAGGTAGGGAATGGAATCTCGATAGTTGTTACCTCTTCTGACAACTCCACTAGCCACAAAGATGAAAGGTCCACTTGGGATACGTGGCACACTGTCATTATGTCACTATCAAAATTCAACGTACACTTTTCCATAGTGATAACGCAACAACCGTAGATCTATTTTCAATCAGGTGACAGAGAAAATGTGGGCCCACTGAGGTGTTTATAACGTGATGTAATACCTACCCCTAGTTAACTTTTCTAATTTGTTTTGATTGGATTCTTTTAGGACCATTCTATTATTATGTTTTATGATTAGCGGTACTGGATTACCGAAATTGATTAATTGTATTTCATATTCAGTTAATATATGTGTTGAGTTACTTCAGTACTAGTTATTTCATGTATGCATGATTATACTTTGATGATGATTGTATATAGTGATTCTAGTTATTTCATGATGTTAGTTAGATGAACTATTTTTATGTGGTTCCTATGGATACTTACCCCATACTTGCATGTGTATGGTGTGCATGTATGTTTTCTTTATGTTTGACATTTCTGATGTGGTTGAGGAAGGGAGTCGTAGTCATCTTCTAGTTGGAATCTACACGATGCACCACTTTCCATCATTGCCTATTTATTTTAGAATATATGTGTTTTTACATACATGGATTTTATGCAGATTGCAGGTACCAGGTATTGAATTCTCTGAATTGCCAGGATGAGTGTACTCTATTATAGTATTTCAAAGGTATAAGTGGGAAGATAACTCTTGAATTCAAATCCTAAATGCTAAACCAATTGTCCTAGAAAATAGGACAAGTATCTGAGTTGTTTACTTGTTCGAGTTTGTCTAATGATGTGAATTCGTGATTTTGACCTTGGAGTTTGATTTTATTCTTTGTCTTTAGTTGAGTTGTCGTATTTGGTTTTGTGAATCTGTTGTGATTTTTGTTATAATTATATCAAATTAAAATATAATTTAATGGAAATTTTACAAAGAAAATTCAATATTTAATTATATTTAATTAATTGAGAAATTAATTAAATAAAGGAATTAAATTAAAAGATTTTATTAAAGTTATATTTTTGACGTATTTATATTTATTTAATTTAATGATAATTATTTAGGAGTTTTATTTTAATAATAAACTCTAAATAATGTTATTAATTAAGTTAATAAATATATTATTAAAAATGTCTTGTAAATTAATTAAATAAAAAAATAAAATTTAAAGATTTTATTAAAGTTCTATTTAGGCATATTTTTATTTATTTAATTTAATAATAATTATTTAAGAGTTTTATTTTTAATAATAAACTCTAAATAATATTATTAGTTGAATTAAAAATATATTATTAAAGAGTCTCATGATTTAATAAGAGAGAGAAAACATAATTTAATAAAGTTTATTTTAATTAAATTACATAAAGCTTATGCATGAAATTAAAATATAATAAATTAATCAAAGGTAGAAAGAAAATTAAGTTAATAAAGATATTTTAAAAATGCTAAGAGTTGTGCATGAAAAGGTAAAAGGTATTATAGTAATAAACAATAATTGATCAGCAAGTTCCCTCTCATGATTGCACAATCAAAGCCCCAAATTATGGGAGACCTCTTTATCATAGATCTAGAGCTCATTTTGCAATTACACAGGTTTTGGAGAAGCGATTTTCAGAAAATGAAGCTTTTCATAAGGAAGGTGTTTTCTTGCGTGCTTCATGCAATTGTGTGTTTGCGTGTTAGCATCAGATCTAGGTAGGATCTCGTGGTTTAATTGTACCATGGATTTTCATTCTTCAAGTTCTTGTCTTCTTCGTGTCTGGATAAATCTATTTTTAGAGTTTTTAAATGTTGTTGAAAAACTCTTATGTTGAAATCTTCTCTGCCTTGTTTTTAATAGGTCTTTAAGTGAAGTAATTTGATTGAAAACCTTGTTTGAGAAAATTGAATTTTTGTTATAGAATTATTTGTGATTTAATCTAAAACCTCGTAATAGATTTATTGTTCTTTGTTTCAGAAACATCTGTGAATGATTATAGCTTTCAAATCTTTGCCTAATTGATTAGAAAATGGGATGAGGGTTTCGAAAGTTTCAATTTTTAGTAAGTCTCCATTTTTGAAAAGTTTCTATTTTAGCAAGTTTCTATTTTTGAAAAAATTCTATTTTTAGTAGGTTTCCATTTTTAGAAAGTTTTTATTTTTAACAGGTTTCTATTTTTGGAAAGTTTTTATTTTAGTAGGTTTCTATTTTTGAAAAGTTTTGTTTTTAGTAGGTTTCCATTTTTTGAAAATTTCTATTTTTAGCAAGTTTTTATTTTTGGAAAGTTTTTATTTTTAGTAAGTTTCCATTTTTGGAAAGTTCCTATTTTAAGTAGGTTTCTATTTTTTGGAAAGTTTATATTTTCAACAGGTTTCCATTTCTGGAAAGTTTCTATTTTTAGCAAGTTCTATTTTTGGAAAGTTTATGTTTTCAGTAGGTTTCCATTTTTGGAATGTTTTTATGTTTAGCAGGTTCTATTTTTGAAAATTTTATGTTTTTAATAAGTTTACATTTTGGAAAGTTTCTATTTTTAGTAGGTTTCTATTTTTGGAAAGTTTTTGTTTTTAGTGAGTTTCTGTTTTGGAAAAGTTTATGTTTTTAGAAGGTTTCCATTTTGGGAAAGTTTCTATTTTTAGCGAGTTTACTTTTTGGGAAAGTTTTTCCAAAGTTTAATAAATTTAAAATTATTATGGTAATAATTGATAATAATAATTATTAATTTTAATAAATATTATTAAAATTTGAAATTTAATTATTTAAAAATTTGATTTATTACTTTATTATTTAAATATAATTCTAAAGTAAATTAAAAATCAAAGAAATTAATTGGGAGAAGTAATGTTTTCTTTTATAAACTTGGATGTGTTTATATGGTTCAGATATATGAAAATGATTTGTAATACTAGGGAAATTTTATTATTTGAAAACCTTAGTAATTATAATACTTTGAGAAAATGAAAACTGAAACCCTGGTTGAGATTGAAAACATTATCAACTTTAATATTTGGAAATAAAAACTTGGAAACCTATAAGTGAAAATTAAATATTAGTGTTTTCCAAAACCTAACGTATTATGATAAGTTAACTTTGTATGTACTCTTTATGACATGTGATTTTACTGCTGGGCGTCGGGTTGACTTAGTATTTTGACCAAATCAAGATGTTTACCAAAAGCTTGGGAGCTCTATTTTGTGATTTCATGATGATGTTTTGATCACGATCTTATATACTTAACCATGGTACTGTATCTTGTATGCTCTATGAGGTGTTTTGATCTATTGATTGTTATTGCTTTCCAATATTCTTGTGTGAAACTGAGGTGAATGGTGTGACCTATCTGATATAACCTTTGAGTCTTTGATCAGTTATATTTGGATTGCTTTCTAGTCACTTGTATAAGATTGAGGTGTTTGTATGATTTGTTCTTTGTGATGTCATGTTATGACATGGATTGGTTTATGTGTACTTTCTTGGATCAGTCCTGTTAGGATGATCGTATTAGTGATGCTTGTTTTTTGACCAATGATTTCAATACTTGTCAGTTGCTTGTTTAAGAATTGATGTATGGTATGTGGTCTTTTGAGATCTTTTAATTTTATTGAGCTTAGGGTAGGTTATCTGTATGTCATGTTGGGAAGTGGCTTGCAATGGAGGTCGAGGCCCTAAAGAGGCTGATGGGTAACCCATTTTAGGTTATTTAATAAGTGATAACATTTCATTAAATGGGTTTAAAAGGAATTAACAAGATATTGGTACTACATAAAGTCACTAGGGGGTTGGAGGATTAAAAGACTAGTCGGGTAACCTTAGAGCTGACTCATTAGTATTCCTTGTCTATACGAAAGGATACTGATGCCGCATAGAGACACTTGGGGGCTGAAGTCTAGAGAGGCTGCCAAGGTAATCTTAGAATTGGCTCGTGTGGTGACACTTGCCCACATGCATAATAGATTTCCTATGTGTTTGTGTTGCCTTTGAGATTAGTTGATACTTGTGTCTTGGTACCCTTTGAGATAGTTTGCTTTTAGGTGATTCCTTGAACCTAGATGTTGGTTTTGACTTTTGAGTTTGTTATCCTATTTGGGACTTACATTTATCTCCTTAGCGCAGTGGGAGTGGACCTTTTTTGGTTCCACGAGGTCAGGTGGTAGTACTTTTTCTTATACCATTGAGATCTGATCGTCGAATGTCATTACTGGATGTGTTTGTGCAGATGTTCCTTTCTACTCGATCTTGTATTTCTATGATGGATGGTTGTACTCTAGTGTATTTTATTTGATTTCATAGATCTTACAAGATGATGTAATCTATTTCATGATGTATATTATTTCAGCCCTTCATACCCTATGATCTATATAGTGGATGATGGTGCATTATGATTATTGCTAAGTGGCATTCGAGGTAATTATATATTATTTATCGTAATATGTTTTATGGTATGTGTTTATGTGAATGTAATTAATGCTTTTGCTATATTATATATGTTGTTGTTAAGTTATTATATTTAAAAAAATGTTTGGAAAACTTAGTGAAACTTTAGGTTATTTTCTTTTAAGTTACCTGGTGGGGCATTACACGTGCAATAACCTGAAGACCTAGGATATAAAGATAACCCAAGGTTTTATATGTATCATTTTAACATTAGAATGTTTGAATATTTGAAAAGATATGACTGTGAACCATGCTTGACAAGTAGAACTCAAATTTTGGCGAGAGGGCAAAAATGGCTAACAATTTAGCATCTTAGAGGGGATACTAGTCTACTAAGTATATTTTCAGTGGCCCTAAGCATCCATTGGGCTATGGAGTCATAAAAAATTGGAATCTACTCTGCAAAAAACAAAAAATGGAAGAACTGCAACCTCTACAACTGCAAAACAAAAGAAAACTCCACCTCCTCTACAACTACAAACTCAAAACTTGCTATCTCCAAAAGAAACAACATTCACTCAAGCACTTTGTTAGTAAACAATTTTTCTCATATGGGCTCACATGCAAAATAGAGAAAAAGTGTATACCGACAAATGAATTCCTAAAAGGAATAAGGAATTCTTTACTTAAAGTTTCCTCAATGAAAACAGGCGCAACTACCTTTATTGCAAATAAAGAATTTTTGATCTTAAAACTCAACAAAATAACCTTTTTAGAATCTAATCTGCTGATATTGTTGAATATACTTATTCCATCTCATCAATACAAAACAAACTTTTATGTTGAAGAACCACTCGATTTTAATTATCAAGATTATCCACATAACTGAAAATTAAATAATCGAGTAGGCAGATTTAATAAAACTAACTTCTCACAGCATCCCAAGTCTTGAATTGACAACTTCAGAATCAATAACAAACATAGCTAAGAGCTTTTGCATGAACAATATCTTCAGAAATACTAATTTAAATAGGCAGACAATAGTATCTACTTAAAAGCCATTAACCAAAATCAAACTGCAGAGTTTTCTTCATATTTGCAGAGTTTTGAAATGCTACTTCTAAACTTGGAATTAAACCACAAACAAAAATAGTTTTTTCTATCGATCTGCTGGAGATTTCTCACCCCTATACCATACTAGTTATTACATATTTATAGGCATGGGCCTGGACAACTGCCAAAATTACCCCACCAAGAGTAAATAGTCTCTTGATTAACATAACTGTTAACTGAAATGCAAGAAAAGAAAAATGAAAAAAGAAAGAACAACTAAGTGACTAAGTGTAACTACTTCTTCCCATCAAGTAGCGCCATCTCCACTAGGCATGCTCTTTGTCGCTTAACATGTTTCATAGGCAGTCAAAAAGGCTGAAATAATGGACTGATGTGGTAGACCGATATAGGCAAACCATTGTTTCTAGATCTCCTTTTCTTTCTTCAGTTGAGCTACCTTTTCTTCATGCATTTCTAAGTGCTTCAGATTAATGATTAGCTTGGCTCTGTATGTGCTACATTAGAAAAATCTTGTGTAGTGCCTGCCCCTAAGTCATATTTTCAGTTATCTTGCCAAACTCTTTTAGGCCAATTTATGTTGGATGATTAGTATTATTATTTTAGAGATTATTAGATGTTGGTTTACACTCAGTTTATTATATGATGAGATTACTTGGTACTCTATATTTCATGCGTGTATGATGATTATTCAATATTTTCAGTTATCGATGACGATTAGTTAGATGGTTTATTATCACACGTGCTTTCTTATGGATACTTACCCTATACTGCATGTGTATGGTGTGCGTGTTTGTTTTATTTATATATGGTGTTTCTGATGTGGTTAAGGAAGGGAGTCGTAGTCACCTGCTAGTCGGGATCTACACGATGCACCACTTCCTGCCATTGTCTGTTTAGCTTAGAATATTGTGTTTGTACATGCGTGGATTTTATGCAGGTTGCAGGTACCGGGTATCGACTTCCCTGAATTGTCAGGATGAGCGTACCCTATCGCACTGTCTCAATGGTAAGAGAGGGGAGATAAACTCTTAAGTCCAAATCCTAAATCCTTTAGCCAATTTTCCTAATTGAATAATTAGGACAAGTATCTGAGTTAAGTACCCTCCGAATGCATCAAATGATGTAATTTCGTGATTATAACCCTTTTGTTTGATTTGGTATGTGTTTTTCTATGTTGGGTTTTCGTATGTTGTTATATGAGTCCTTGATGTGTTTTCTATTAATTAAGGTCTAATTAAAAAGATTAATTAAAGATTTAATTTAATGGAGAATTATTATGATATCTTTAATATTTAATTAATTGAGAAATTAATTAAATAAAAGAATTAAATTTGGAGATTAAAGTTCAAAGATAAATTTAAAACAATATAATATTTATTTAATTTAATAATAATATATTTGGAGTTCATTTTTAAATAAATGCTAAATATTATTATTATTTAAATTAATTAAATATGTTATCAATTAAGTTCTAAAATAAATTTAAAAGTTGAAAGATATTAAATTATTAAGAATTCTAGATCGCATGTTCTAAGCATGAGTTTAAATATGAGAATTGAATTAAAAGATTAAATTATAGAAATTAATAATGTTACTTTAATTTCATAAAGTGTGCATGGGATTAAAACCAATAAAGATTAAAAATAGAAGTCAAGAGGAAAATTAAATAAAGTTATTTATTAATTCATTTAACATGCATTAAAAGATAAAACAAAGATTAATAAAAAGTTAATATGGAGTTAAGGGTTGTAAGCACAGAGTTCTCCTAGGGTGAATGTAAGTTAGTTCCCCAGTCCAAGGGGAGAGAACCCTTTATTATCAATGGAAGGTTCATTTTGATGGGGGGGAATTTTGAGACAGGAATTTGGAGACAGATTTTGGGAGACGAATTTGGGACGTGGATTTTGGAAGCGAATCTTCTCACAATTCTCAGTTGGTTGCGTGTTAGCATCAGGTTCAGGTAGGGTCTTGTGTTTGATCACTGGTCGAATTATGCAATTAGATAATCCTATCCTCTTAGTGATTGTGAAAATTGATTCTCTGGGTTTCGTTGCATGAATCTTTTGCTCTTTTGTTCTAAATCTATGATGTGTGAATTATATCCCATCTTATATTATGGTTGAAAGAAAATAAATTAATTTGAAAACCTCATCCATAGGTAAAAGAAAATTGCATTTTTTTCTGGGAGGTTTTGAGATTTAAAAGAAAATTTAATTTAGAAATTAAAACGGTTAATCGAATCTTCCTATCAGATAACTTGGGAAAGAATTGAAATTGAAAATGGAATTTTCTAAGTTGGAAATTTGTATGGTTGTCCGTATTTCTCCTATCAGACTATGGTTACAAATGGTTTTTAAAAAAAATAAATTATATATATATATATATATATATATATATATATATATATATTAAGAAGGGAATTTTTTTTTATAAAAAAATTATTATGCAAAATAAAAACAAAACATAATTTTTAAAAAAAAATCTTGATTGGGAGGGTGGGGACCACCAACCCCCCCCACCCCACTTCTTACCTTCCCGCGGCGTACTATACTCTGCGTACGCAGACCTACTGCTGTACGCAGCAGTAGTAATAACTACTGTCTGCGACAGCAGGCCTTCTGCGGATGCAGAAGGCCGCACAGCTTCATTAAAAAAGCCGGCGAGCTTTTCAAATATACGTTGTTTGTTTTTTTATATATAATAAAAAAATTATTTTTATGTTTTTTATTCATTTTTAATTTATTAAAAATAAATTATATTTAATATAATTTGTTAAATGTTAATCTTATTTAAATTGTATTTAATTTAAATAATTAATTATTAATGTTATTAAATTTAATTTATAATGAATTTAAATTATTAATTATTAATATTGTTAATAAAATTTATTAATACATATTATTAATTAATTAAATAATATTGATATAGTTTTATATTTAATAATTAACTTAATTAAATTTAGTTTAATTAAAGTTAATTAATAAAGGATGTTGTAAAATGAAGTTTTTAATTTATTTAATTATTATTTAATAATTTAAATAAATTATTACCTTTGACTATTTTTGGGAAAATTTACTATAATCAATTAGGGGTAATTGTGCGTATCATTTGGGTATAGGAATGGTATAATTTGTAAGGGTAAACTATGGGTTCTGTCTGTTTAAAATATACGTTCAACTGGAAATGGAAACCTCACATTAACTCAACAGTATATTATCAATCAAATTGAACTATGAGACTATTACTTGAACACGAACACTAGGAAATTTAAACCTTATTGTTTAACTCAACTGTATATTTCAAATCAAAAACCAATTGTGAGACTTTGATGTTTTCTTTGTGCTTTGAGTGTTATGGGGTTGGTTTAGCGTTGACCAGTTTAGGTTGTTACCAGAGGCTCGGGGTTGTGAATGGGATGTCATGATGATTTGGTCTCGATCTTTCTTAACCCGACCATGGTAATGTGATGAAGTGCTCTATGACATGATTGTGTTTACTATTTGTTATTGCTTTCCAGTTCCTTGTGTGAAGATGAGGTGTATGTATTTGAGATACCTAACATAACCATTTTCGAGTCTCGATCAGTTATATTTGATAACCATTTTTGAGTCTTGATCAGTTATACTTGGATTGCTTTCGGTCGCTTGAGAGGACTGAAGTGTTTGTTATATTCTTGATGATGTCATGTTTTGACTTGACCATTTTGGAGTCTTTGATCAGTATTGTAATTTACTATTGGGATACTTTCTGGTTGCTCATTAGAGAACCATTGGATTTTGTGATTTATCATTGATGCCTTCAGTTGCTGATAGAGAACTGTCGTGATCATATGATTATTATTGGATGCTTATTTGTTGCTCATGAAGAACTGATGTAATTTTGTGGTTTATCTTGTATGATGTTTTTTCAGTTGCTTGTATAGGACTGAGGTGATTTTATTATGATTCTTTGATTTGTGATTTCATGAGCCTAGGGTAGGTTATCTATGTGTAGTGTCGGGAAGTGGCTTACAATGGGGATCGGGGCCCTAAGAGGCTGCCTAGAGTAACCCATTGTAAGTTGATTTAATAAGTGAAAACATTTACACTAAATGGGAGAAAATGAACCTAACAAGATAATTGTATGTTCTCTCCCATGCCTTGAGTGCTAGTACAGACTAGGATGGGGTAGAGAGAACGCTTGGTTACGACCTTGCATTCCATAGTAGGCCTCGTCAGTACGAGAGGATACTAGTGGCCGTAGGATCAGGGATTCCTAAGGGATTGCTCGGGTAACTTCTACATGACTTTTGCGATGACACTTTCCCGCTTGCATATTAGGTTTCCTACGTGTCTTTGTGGTGCCTCTGGGTCTAGATGTCTATCTATGTTGGAACCCTTGAGTTAGTATACTTTTAGGATTTCCAGACTTAGAGAGTACTTGTGTTTTTTGTTTTGATACCTTGTTTGGGACTTGAGACTATCTCCTCAGCGCGGTGGGAGTGGACCATTTAGGTTCCATGCGATCAAGTGGTAGTGCTTTTTACTCTTACCATTGAGATCCGTTCCATGGTCACCGTGGCTGGAGTGTTCGTGATTGGCATTTACCTTCACTATGTTCTTGGATTATTATGATGGATAGTTAGATTTTATGATAGATGTTTTATCATTATGAATGTATGGATGTATCATGTATAGTGAATAGTTTCATATATTTTTATTGTACTTTGTATCATGGATTCGTGGAGGTTGATGCATTTCTATTTTTACGTATGTATATTGCTTTAAGCCTTTCATACCCTGTGACTTGTACAGTGGATGATTGAGCATTCCGAATTAATTTGCCAAGAGGCATTTGGATCAAATGTATATTATGGACATGGGACTTTCTGATTATTCTTTCATATGTATGTGGTAATTGTTAGACTTAGAATTAATTAAATTTAAACGTGACTCAACGTCTTGGGATCCTTAAGAAATGTAACTTGCAAAGTATGGTTATCGATGATTACATGTTATTGCTTCCGCTACTATGTGTTTGATGTGTATGTTATACATTCTTACTTTAAAAAAAAAAATGTTTAGCAAACTTAGTGAAACTTTAGGTTAATTCTTTTGGGTTCCTTGGCAGGGCGTTACATCTTGCTTAGTTGGAGCCTTCTTATCCTAGAGTTCTTGGAACTTTTTCTAAACCTCCCTGATTACCTCTTTAGATTAGGCAACAGATTCATCTTCCTTACCTGTGAAATGCTTGACAAACTACTTAAGGTCATTTTGAATTATTTGATGTATGATCTTAAGTTCTTGTAGCTTTTCCTTGGTCTTGGTCACACCTTGTAGAAATGCTTCATTTCACCATTTGATGCAGTCTTTAATAACATACAGGGCCTTTTCATCCAAACTGGCCATAGGACATTTGGCCTAGAATTTCTGCAGTCCAAATTATTGAACATCTTCTAGCCACATTACTACCTTTGCCCAATTATTTCTCTCCTTTTCATAGCCTTCATTGCTTATTTCCACCTTTTTAGTAATGGTTGATATTTCCTTCGAAGCTTCATCCAGGTGACCTATGTGTTTTACGATGTCATCCAGGATGCATTGTACCCATTCTTCCATTATTTTCACCACTGCTTTACATTTGTGTAGGTTCTCTAGTGATTGTTGTTTAGTTGAGAAGGACACATAGACAATTGCTAACATCTTGCTGATTAGCTTTGCCTCTGAGTGAAGGATAGCATTAATATATTGTGCCATGTTCTTGATAGTTTCCTTCATTTCCTATTTGTTCTGTCCATCTTTCCGTACTCTATGTGTGATTTTTTTATTGGAGGCTCCAAAGAATTCCATATCAACCTCACGATTCCCTTTTCCTAGATCAAGTTTTGTTATCTGGTAGTCTTGAGTTGCTAGGGACTTGCATGAGCTTCCATCTGGTGGTGTAGCTATCTCTATTGACTAATGCCCAAAATTCTTATCAAAATTAATCATTGCTTCAGTCCTCACCTTCCTTCACTTTAGGTGTCTTTCCCAGACACTTGTTGACTAAATCATCGATCGACATGGATAGAGGAACCATACTCCTCTTCTTTTCCACTGAAGTCTCTAACCATTTAGGTGTGACTTGGTCCTAATCTGTAGTAGGGGAGAATTTGGATAAGGCAAGACTACTATCTTGGTCCTTAGTATTTACTGGCAAGCTTTGAGGTTCCAGTACACTATTTGCCATAGGTGTTTCTTCTGCAACCTCAAGATCAACTGTTATGGTACCCCTGCTCTTGGTGGTTGACGCCTTCCTCATGCTTGAATAGGTCACCCACTTTTCCCTAGGTGTATCTTCTTGAACATGAACTTGAAGTGGCTCTGGACCTACTTCAACTTCATCTTCAACTAGACCTACAATAGGATCATGAATATTTTGATTAGTATTCTCTTCTTGCTTTTTGGGAGTCTTTTTACCTTTTCTTATTGAAAAATTAATAGAATGATTAGGAGTGGTAACAGTTTTTGATTTTATCCATTTTGCAGTTCTAGCTAGCACATCTTTAGTATAGGAGTAAACATCATCTTCTTCCCTTCTTCCCCAGTCAATTTCAGGGATGGGCATGCACTCAATTTGATCAATGTAGAATGAGTCAAGCACTTCTTCAAAATCCTCCTCTTTCAACCCACATGTATCTAGTTCCACATTAAACATATTGATTTGTTTAATAGTGAGGTGTGACCACAGTCTCCTTCTTACTTCAAATTCATTAAGGCAGTTTGCCCAATAATCTTCTAATTGTGGGGTGTGAACAAAGGACGATGCATTCTTAACATTATTTTCGACAAAACTTGTATAATCAAAATCTTCCTGGGAAGAAAAGGGTTTAAAGCACAAACGAGCCAATGATTCCTTTGCTAACATAGCTTCCTTTAGATTGGGACATCTATAATGTCCAATTTCAATAGGGATAAATAATGAAAAAGACCTCTTGGAAACTTGAAAAAACTCTACTAGAGAGACAAATTGCCTGCATACTTTAGATAAAACCACAGAGTCTAAACAGTAACGAGGTAATTTCAATGGCTCACCAAAACATCCATCTATCCTGATATATGTGAATCTAGGAAATTGAATATAAATGCAGCCATAGATTTGCACAACTTTCATGGCTTCTTTAGACAACCTATCATTCTCATGACCTTTAAGTTCGAAGACCAGCCTTCCTAGAAAGACATAATTTACCTTTCTAAACTCTTTACACAAAATAATCTTTTGAATATCAATATAATAATGGTAAATGAGCATTTCATCTACCCAAGGTGTATGTGGGAGATTTTCCCATTCTTTAGAAGTTGCTAGAATAGAAATTAGATAGGAAGATAAGAAAAATGGACCAAAGTTGTTGACAACTATTAAACCTTTATGCAAATTCTTAGCAATCAAGTTGGACTAGTCAATAAACTTACTTCCTTCAACAATCTTTTGTATAAAAAAGTACATCCAAGATTCCCAGTGAAAAGCATGTTCATTCCCCTTAATCCTATTCAATAGAAGAACAATGTCTGCAATCTCCTTTATAAAATGCTCAATAGTTAAAGGCTTGGGCAATCTGGAACCCCCTTTTCTAGGTTTCAAGAGCCAGGACTGAGCTACCCTATTAAAATAGCTACTTTTTCTTTCAACATATAGGTGCTCTACTTCTTTGAACATCTATGGCTCGTAGGGTTCTTTGTGGGGAATTCTAAAAGTTGAACAGACACTGGTTCTATTGATTTTAACTATTACCTCCCCTAAAAATTTCTTAATGCACTTGGTGATAGGGTCGTAATGGTTTACACACTCGATAACAAGTTTTAGGCATGTGATTGCAACGGGAAAGGCAATGGCTTCCAATAAACCACTATTAGCTAAATTTTGATAAATAGGGCCTAACTAGGTGTTTTTGGTTCTCTCAATAACATCAAACAAATTCTTATTTACCAGAAACATATCACAAATTTTAGGCAAAGAACTGAGAAAAATGGCTTTTCAAACTTGGGCATTTTAGGACGAAATAACATCATGATTGCTATGAAAGACAAGTTTTAAAAGATACATCCTAAATTATCCCAAAACAAAGCAAACACAAAATGAAATTACAGAGGGTTATGGCAACACACTTATAGTTTGACAAAGCTACAACCTACAATTCATTCTCCTTACCCAACAACATCGAAACTTTTTGCAAATGGCAGAATGATTGAGACAAAAAAGGTAAAATGAATGCATTTAAGGGATGGTTTACTAGGAAATCATAGGACAGATTTGGTAAGTTAATGCAATAATTACTTATTTGTGCGACATGCATTGGAAAAGACCCCCATGAGTGATTTTCTTTAAATGCCCCTCAAATCCGCATGCTTACTAACATTCCATGTCATCATGAAATGATAAATTTAGCCTTTCACCAACTCTTGCCCCATCTACACATTTACCACCTTAAAATCTTCTATTTATAATCTTTCATGCCTTGGGAAAGATTTCTTACCGGGGCCCACCTTACTTTTAGCTTGAAGATTGAAAACATGCATGAAAACAAGCATCAGTATGTAAAATCAACATCAAAGCTAAAGTTGAAGTTTTGGTTGATTGAGTTTCAACTTCAACTTCATCTTCACTATGACTGACTCGAGGAACAGAAAGGGCTATGACACGTGGAAGACTAACATGGACTCAAACTAGAAGGTGAAGTAAACCAAAACTTCAAGTTCAACTTCAAAGTTAAGAAAAGACTTAGAACTAAACCATGACTAAGGCACGAGAAAAATATAAGTGGTAACAATCAGCTCCATCTTGGGAATGAGACTACGAGGATCATGGATGAACCTAGGGCCTTTGGCTTTGCAGACTGACTCAAAAAGACAAAAACACAACCCAAAGAACAGAGCAAGAAAAGAGCACAACCAAAAAAAAATGGTATTTATAATGAGATGGAAAATAGACTAAAAAATGATATGGCTTGAGGTCCTACCCGTTATAGGATAGGGGAAGTTCATCTCTGTTAAGATATTGCAACTTGAAGGCATTCGAACCCAGTTCCTCAGATATCACAAACATGCTTTTCCATAAGCTCTCAAATTTGGTGTGGGCTCCTTTAGGTTCCTTTCTCTTGTCCAAAAAAAGTACTTGATCTCCTTTCATGAATTTTCATGGCCTTGCCTTTTTGTCAAAAATCCTTTTGACCC
Organism: Cupressus sempervirens; assembly: GCA_028749045.1. Taxonomy (NCBI): domain Eukaryota; kingdom Viridiplantae; phylum Streptophyta; class Pinopsida; order Cupressales; family Cupressaceae; genus Cupressus; species Cupressus sempervirens. The sequence goes on from CM053783.1 coordinate 596,439,733, forward strand.
TTGCTTGATGGTTTGTGATATGATCCACTAACTCTCTTCTTTCTTTTTCTATTATTTGGAGGTATAGTATTCTCTTTTCAATGGAAGACTGAAACATTTCATCTTCAATTGCTTTTTGCAAATTCAATGTAGCGAGCTCCAAAGGCAGGGACAAATGTGCTTCAACTCTATACACCAGTTCAAAAGGTGTCATTCCTATGGCTCTTTTGGGAGAAGTTCTGTTAGCCCAAACTGCTTCATATAACTTCTTGTGCCAATCTTTTCCTTTCTCATCTACCACCTTTTTCATAATATTCACCAGGTTTTTATTCATGGACTCTGCTTGTCCATTGCCTTGAGGGAAATAATCTAAAGCATGAGACAATTGGAGACCATGATCATAGAAATGCAATTGAATTTCTCATGATGAAAAATTATGTGTATTATCAGTCACTATTTTGCTGGGAGTACCAAAATGGGTCAAAATATTTTCTGTCAAGAATTTACATACTACCTGTAATGTTGTTGCTTTAATAGGAACTACTTCCACCCATTTAGTAAAATAATTTGCAAAAGTAAGGATGTGTGTATGTCCTAAACTCAAATTTGGATTAATAGGCCCTACAATATCCAACCCCCACTATTGAAAGGGTTCTTCTATAATCACAAGCTTAAGAGGGAGAGCGGCCAATTGTGGTTTCCTAATAAACAATTTACATTTCTCACAATTCCTTACCCAATGATAGGCAACTTTAAATATACCTGACCAATAGTATTCGCTTCTTAGAATTTTAAAAGTTGTTAGATTGTGGTGACTGATCAAGAAAGTACTGTACATACCTTATATCTTTGTATAGGTCATATTGTTCCTTCTACTTTAATTGTTTCAGAGAAAAATGAATGTTCAGGAACAGTTGCTGCAGTTGAGCAAGGAGAACAAATAGTTGCTGTAGAGTCTGATACAACATTGTGGCACAACAGACTTGGGCACATGAGTGAGAAAGGTATGAAAGTACTTCATTCAAAGAAAGTTTTACTAGGTCTAAAATGTGTTAATATAGATTTATGTGAAAGTTGTGTGTATGGAAAACAAAAGAGAGTGAGTTTTGCAAAGACTGAGAAGGAAAATAAAAGGGAGAAATTAGAGCTTGTGCATACTGATGTATGGGGACCAACTCAGGTATCTTCCCTTGGTGGCTCTTATCACTATGTTGCATTTATTGATGATGCAACTATAAAAGTATGGGTTTATTTTCTTAGACAAAAATTTGATGTATTTAAATTTTTAAGAAATGAAAATTTTTGGTTGAAAATGAGACTGGTAAAAAATTAAAATGTCCCAGATCTGATAATGGTGGTGAGTATTGTTGTCATGAATTTGAAGATTATTGCTCCACTAATGGTATTTGTAGAAAAAAAATTGTTCCAAGGACTCCACAGGAAAAATGGAGTGGCTGAACACATAAACATGACTATAATGGAATGTGTAAGGAGCATGAGGTTGCATGTTGGGTTGCCCTTACACATGTGGGTGGAGGCTATCAATACTACTATATATTTGATTAATAGAGGTCCCTCTACTCCTTTGGGCTGTGGTATTTTAGAGGAGGCATGGATTGGTAAGAAGGTGAGTTATTCTTTTCTCAAAACCTTCAGTTGTGAAGCATTTTCTCACATAGATTTTGAAAATAGAACCAAGCTAGAAGTTGAGTCAAAGAAATGTGGATTTTTTGGATATGGCATTAATGAGTTTGGTTATAGGCTTTGGGATTTTGAAAATCATAAAATTGTAAGAAGCAGGGATGTCATATTCAATGAGAAAGTGTTGTACAAAGATCTGTTGCAGCAACATGAGAAGAAAGAAGATGATTATGTAGCGTTGGATGATACTCCAAAAGCTGATGTTCTAGCCATTCCTCATGATGTGCAACAACCACAATAACAAATACCACATACACCAGTGAATGTTAGACGGTCAATAAGGAAAATTAGACCTCCACAAAGATTTTCTCCCTCTTTTTACTCTATTTTACTTACTAATGTTGGTGAACCTGAAAGTTATGATGAAGCTATTCAGGTGGATACTAAGATTCAGTGTGAGTCTACCATGAAAGATGAAATGCAATCTTCGTTGAAGAATAAGACATGAGATTTGTGCAAGTTGCCTGCAGGTAAAAAGGCTTTACAGAATAAGTGGGTTTACAGGTTAAAAGAAGAGGATGGAGGTAAGAAAAGATTTAAAGCCAAGTTAGTTGTAAAAGGATTTGCACAGAAAAAGAGAATTGATTTTGATGAGATATTTTCTCTTGTTGTTAAAATGACTTCTATCCGTACTATTTTAAGTCTAGTGGCTATTGAAGATTTTCATTTAGAGTAGCTAGATGTTAAACCAACCTTCCTTCATGGTGATTTGGATGAAGAGATATATATGGCTCAACCACAGGGATTTTCAGTCAAAGGTAAGGAGAACTTACTGTGCAAATTGAAGAAAATTTTATATGGCTTGAATCAAGCACCTTAGAAATGGTATCTAAAATTTGACAATTTTATGCATGAGAATGGTTATAATAGGTGTCATTCAGATCATTGTGTCTACTTTAAGAGGTTGGATGATGATAGCTACATTATTTTATATTTATATGTTGATGATATGCTTGTTACTGGGTCTAACATGGATCATATTAAGGGGTTGAAATGCCAATTAGCACATGCATTTTCTATGAAGGATTTGGAGGCAGCCAAACAAATCCTTGGTATGAAGATTTGCAGAGATAGAAAGAATAGAACATTGACACTATCTCAGGCTGATTATGTGGAGAAGGTGTTGCAACATTTCTCTATGGTGAATGCTAAAGTTGTCAGCACACCTTTACCTGATCATTTGAAGTTGACTAAGGAGATGTTTCCCAAGACATAAGAAGAGGAGGATAAGATGTCCAAGGTACCCTATGCTTCAGCTATAGGAAGATTGATATATGCTATGGTATGTACTAGGCCAAATATTGCACATGCAGTGGAAGTCGTTAGCAGGTATATGAGTCATCCAGGAATTGAGCATTGGAATACAGTCAAATGGGTTCTTAGATATTTGAGAGGAACATCCAATAAGTGTTTACACTTTGGGGGCTCTACTACTGATTTATAGGGCTATGTTGACTTAGATTTGGCAGGGGATATTGATACTAGGTAGAGTACTATAGGTTACATCTTTACTGTTGGTGGGGCAACCATGAGCTAGGTTTCTAGGTTACAAAAGGTTAATGCTTTATCCACTACAGAGGCAGAGTATGTAGTTGCTACAAAGGCAACCAATGAGATGATATGGCTTCAATTCTTCTTGCAATAATTGGGACATCCTCAGAAGGATAATTATTTGTTCAAAGATAGTCAGAGTGCCATTCATCTTGCAAAGAATTCAGCTCTGCATTCAAAGATGAAACACATACAACTGCGGTACCATTTCATTCGGTCAGTTTTGGAGGATGGACAATTAAAGCTAGAGAAGATACATACTAATGAAAATCCAACAGATATGTTGATAAAGGTAGTAACAAGGGAGAAGCTGAACTCCTCTTCAGCTTTGGTTGGTCTTCTAGACTGAATATGAATAAAAGAATAGTAGAGTCCGGGGTGGTTTGATCTAGTGGGAGCCCCATGTGGTAGCAATATTACTATAGGATTAGTCTCCAAGTGGGAGATTGTTGTTTAGTGTGGAGCCTAATCAGTCCTCAAGTGGGAGATTGTTAGATTGTGGTGACTGATCAGGAAAGTACTGTACATACTTCATAAATTCTTTGCAAATTTTTTTTTGGGCCCTATTTTATCAAGATTTTGGACTGACATTTAATTATTAATTATAACCCTAAATAGGTTAAAATACTTGTATAATAGGGCTTCAGGTTAGGGATTGTTTCATAAGGGGTGATGTGAAATTGGTTCTTGCAACAGTATTGAGCTATAAGAGATTATGGATTGTAATCAGGTTGTATTCACTGGATCACAAAAATATTAGACTTGTTGTTTGGTGGATGTAGCCCAGGGATTGGGTGAACCACGTTAAATCTTAGTACATTGTGTTCTTTTCTGTACAATCTATTATTTTATGTTATTGGTTATATTTGCATGTAATTGTTATTTCTATCCATGGTTTAGTCCTAACAAGTGGTATCAAAGCCTAGTTTTTTTTTTCAGTTATCCTCTGTAGGAAAGTTTCACAGTTGAGTGGGAGTCTCACAGTTGAGTGGGAGTAATGGAAGATGAGGGTAAGCTGAGGGTTGATAGGTTTAATGGGAAAAACTTCCAGTTATGGAAGATGCAAATGGAAGACTATCTTTATCAAAAGGATTTATGAAAGCCGTTGGAAGGAAAAGCCAAGAATCAGGGATCTATGTCAAATGATGAATGGGATCGTTTGGACAGAAATGCACTTGGAAGCATTCAATTATGCTTGGCACCATCAGTGGCATTTAATATTACAAAAGCAAAGATGATAGAAGAATCGATGAAAACCCTAGTGACACTATATGAAAAGCCCTCCGCTTCAAACAAGGTATTTCTCATGAAGTATTTATTTAATATGAAAATGGAAAAAGGTGGATCTGTTATAGATCATTTAAATGAGTTTAATACTATTACTAGTTAGTTATCTTCTGTGGGTATCAATTTTGAAGAAGAAATTAGGGCTCTCTTGATTTTGTGTTCTTTGCCTGAAAGCTGGAATGGCTTAGTAATGGCTGTGAGTAATTATATTCCTAGATCTAGTACCTTAAAAAATGATGATGTGATCAGTGTTATTTTGAGTGAGGAAACTTGTAGGAAAACCTCAGGTGGATCTACATCAGGAAGTGCTTTAAATGCACAAAGCAGGGGTAGAACAACTGAGAGAGGAAGTAATTCTAAAAATTGTGGGAAATCAAGATGAAATTCAAAGGGGAGGAGGTCTCAATCGAGAGGACCAAATGACTGCTAGTACTATGGGAAACCAGGGCACAAAAAGAAAGATTGTTGGAATCGAAAGAAAAGTGAAGGAGATAAATTAGATGGAGACAAGGAGACAAATGTGGTAAGTAGAAAATCCAAAGAGGATGCTTTGCTTCTGTCTTTAGAAAGTGTTGATGATTCATGGGTTTTAGATTCTAGTGCTTCATTTCATGCTACACCTGATAGAGGTTATTTCATTAATTATGTCCAAGGGGATTTTGGGCTTGTTTATTTGGGAGATAATGAACCCTGTCAGATTGTTGGAAAGGGAAAAATTAAGATTAAGTTGCAGAATGGGAATCATTGGATACTACATGAGGTAAAACATGTTCCAAGGCTGAGTAGGAATTTAATTTCAGCAGGGCAACTCAATGATTAGGGTTTTGTAGTTACTTTTAATGATAAAAATTGGAAGGTTTCAAAAGGTTCCCTTATAGTAGCAAAAGGTGTGAAAGTAGGCACCTTATATCTTTGTACAAGTCATATTGTTCCTTCTACTTTAATTGTTTCAGAGAAAAATGAATGTTCAGGAACAATTGTTGTAGTTGAGCAAGGAGAACAAATAGATGTTATAGAGTCTGGTACAGCGCTGTGGCACAATAGACTTGGGCACATGAGTGAGAAAGGTATGAAAGTACTTCATTCAAATAAAGTTTTACCAAGTCTAAAATGTGTTAATATGGATTTCTGTGAAAGTTGTGTGTATGGAAAACAAAAGAGAGTGAGTTTTGCAAAGATTGGGAAGGAAAATAAAAGGGAAAAATTAGAGCTTGTGCATACTGATGTATGGGGATCAACTCAAGTATCTTCCCTTGGTGGTTATCATTACTATGTTACATTTATTGATGACACAACTATAAAAGTATGGGTTTATTTCCTTAGACATAAATCTGATGTATTTCAAACTTTTAAGAAATGAAAATGCTTGGTTGAAAATGAGACTGGTAAAAAATTAAAATGTCTCAGATTTGATAATGGTGGTGAGTATTGTAGTCATGAATTTGAATATTATTGCCCCACTAATGATATTCATAGACAAAAAATTGTTCCAAGGACTCCACGGGAAAATGGAGTGGCTGAACTCATGAATAGGACTATAATGGAACGTGCAAGAAGCATGAGATTTCATGCTTTGTTGCCCTTACACATGTGGGCAGAGGCTATCAATACTGCTGTATATTTGATTAATAGTGGTCCCTCTACTCCTTTGGGCTATGGTATTCCAGAGGAGGCATGGACTGGTAAGAAGGTAAGTTATTCTTTTCTCAAAACCTTCGGTTGTGAAGCATTTGCTCACATAGATTATGAAAATAGAACCAAGCTAGAAGCTAAGTCAAAGAAATGTGTATTTGTTGGATATGGCATTAATGAGTTTAGTTATAGGCTTTGAGATTTTGAAAATCATAAAATTGTAAGAAGCAGGGATGTCATATTCAATGAGAAAGTGTTGTACAAAGATCTATTGCAGCAACATGAGAAGAAAGAAGATGATTATGTAGTGTTGGATGATACTCCAAAAGCTAATGTTCCAGCAATTCCACAAAGATTTTCTCCCTCTTTGTATTCTATTTTACTTATTGATGCTGGTGAACCTGAAAGTTATGATGAAGCTATGCAGGTGGATACTAAGATTCAGTGGGAGTCTACCATGAAAGATGAAATGGACTCTTTATTGAAGAATAAGACATGAGATTTGTGCCAGTTTCCCATAGGCAAAAATGTTGGGTGATGCGACGCGCTCCCCTGCCCACAGGTGGTTAATTACGTGGTGTTCCATGTTCACTAACAGTCATGGCTTTTGGTGCAACGGTAAATGGGCCCTACAATTGGTATCAGAGCCTAGTTTTGGCCTGGTCATGGGTTCAAATCTCCCCGGTGCCTTTCCGACCCATGTAAGCACCTAGTATGCGCGTTGAGGGGGAGATTGTTGGGTGATGCGATGCGCTCCCCTGCCCACAGGTGGTTAATTACGTGGTGTTCCATGTTCACTAACAGTCATGGCTTTTGGTGCAACGGTAAATGGGCCCTACAAAAAAGGCTTTATAGAACAAATGGGTTTATAGGTTAAAAGAAGAGGATGGAGGTAAGAAAAGATTTAAAGCCAGGTTAGTTGTAAAAGGATTTGCACAGAAAAAGGGAATTGATTTTGATGAGATATTTTCTCCTGTTGTTAAAATGACTTCTATCCGTACTATTTTAAGTCTAGTGGCTACTGAAAATTTGCATTTAGATCAGTTGGATGTTAAAACAACCTTTCTTCATGGTGATTTGGATGAAGAGATATATATGGCTCAACCACATGGATTTGTGGTCAAAGGTAAGGAGAACTTAGTGTGCAAATTGAAGAAAAGTTTATATGGCTTGAAGCAAGCACCTCAACAATGGTATATGAAATTTGACAGTTTTATGCATGAGCATGGTTACAGTAGGTGTCATTCAAATCATTGTGTCTACTTTAAGAGGTTGGATGATGATAGCTACATTATTTTATGTTTATATGTTGATGATATGCTTATCACTGGGTCTAACATGGATCATATTAAGGGGCTAAAAAGCCAGTTAGCACATGCATTTTCTATGAAGGATTTGGGGGCAACAAAACAAAACCTTGGTATGAAGATCTGCAGAGATAGAAAGAATAGAACATTGACACTATCTCAAGCTAATTATGTGAAGAAGGTGTTGTAACATTTCTTTATGGCAAATGCTAAAGCTATCAGCACACCTTTACCTAGTCATTTGGAGTTGACTAAGGAGATGTGTCCCAAGACATGAGAAGAGGAGGATAAGATGTCCAAGGAACCCTATGCTTCAGTTGTAGGAAGCTTGATGTATGCTATGGTGTGTACTAGGCCAAATATTGCACATGTAGTGGGAGTCATTAGCAGGTATATGAGTCATCCAGGAATTGAGCATTGGAATGCAGTCAAATGGATTCTCAGATATTTGAGAGAAACATCCAATAAGTGTTTACACTTTGGGGGCTCTACTACTAATTTACAAGGCTATGTTGACTTAGATTTGGTAGGGGATATTGATACCAGGTGGAGTATTATAGGTTACATCTTTACTATTGGTGGGGCAATTGTGAGCTGCGTTTCTAGGTTTCAAAAGGTTAATGCTTTATCCACTACAGAGGTAGAGTATGTAGCTACTACAGAGGCAACCAAGGAGATGTTATGGCTTTAGTTCTTCTTGCAAGAATTGGGACATCCTTAGAAGGATAATTATTTGTTCATAAATAGTCAGAGTGCCATTCATCTTGCAGAGAATTCAGCTCTGCATTCAAAGACATAACACATACAATTGTGGTACCATTTCATTCAATTAGTTTTGGAGGATGGGCAGTTAAAGATAGAGAAGATACATACTAATGAAAATCTAGCATATATGTTAACAAAGGTAGTAACAAGGGAGAAGCTAAACTCTTCTTCAGCTTCAGTTGGTCTTCAAGACTGAACATGAATAAAAGAACAGTAGACTCCAGTGGGGTTTGATCTAGTGGGAGCCCCATGTGGTAGTAGTGTTGCTACAGGATCAGTCTCTAAGTGTGAGATTGTTGTTTAGTGTGGAGTCTAATCAGTCCCCAAGTGGGAGATTGTTAGATTGTGGTGACTGATCAGGAAAGTACTGTACATACTTCATAAATTCTTTGCAATTTTTTTTGGGCTGACATGTAATTATTAATTATAACCCTAAAGCAGTTAAAATACTTGTATAAAAGGGCTTAGGGTTAGGGATTGTTTCATAAGGGGTGATGCAAAATTGGTTCTTGTGGTAGTATTGAGCTGTAAGGGATTACAGATTGTAATTAGGTTGTATTCATTGGATCATAAAAATAATGGACTTGTTGTTTGGTGGATGTAGCCTAGGGATTGGGTGAACCATATTAAATCTTGGTTCATTGTGTTCTTTTCTATGTGATCTATTATTTTATGTTATTGGTTATATTTGCATGTAATTTTTATTTCTATTTGTGGTTTAATCCTAACAAAAGCTATCACCGTTGATAAAAAATGACCACCGCATGCTCTATCATGGAAGGTTTTCAGTAATTTTTCCTACTAGTTAGTATCAACACATCTCAAAAACATACCATCCAGACTTCTTTTGTATAAGATATCATCAATAATGACAAACTTGGCTGCTCTGAGCTGAAGAGTCCTTCGATCTTTTCCTTTCAAATGATTAGGACACCTCCCATATGTCAAGAAATAAGCTATGTCTTTAAACCACTCATCTTTAAGGCCAACAAAAAAACAATTGGGATAAGGTTCTTCTTTTTCACCTTTTACAATAAGCTTACACAATCCTTTTCCTCGAACTAGTTTAGTTGGTTGAATATCCAAATCAAATTCTTGGACTTTTGCTACCCATGTCGCTCAATTATTGACTGCTACATCTTATTGTGTGAGAATACTTTTGACTATAGTGGATGACACATGCACTACATAATGTGAATGCAAAATATAGTACCGAAAGTATTTTACTGCTTTCACAACCACAAAGGCTTGTTTTTCAGACAAAGAATAGTTAAGCTCATGTTTCTTCAGTGGGACACTCATAAAAGAGATAAGCATCTCTTCTCCTTTATCATTCTTTTGGAGCAATATTCCTGACATGGTATGTTCTGATGCATAACAATACATTATGAAGTCTTTTTTAAAATTAGGATAAAAAAGTGTTGGAGCTTTGGCAATATCTTCTTCTACCTCCTTGAATGCTTTTGATGCTAGTTCATCCCATTTGAAATTTTGCTTTTCACTGAGCAAATTGGCCATAGGTTTAATAGTTTCTGCCAAATCAGGTACAAATTTTCTCAGGAAGTTGATATGTTTGAAGAAGGATTTAACACCATTTTGGTTGATAGGAAGAAATAACTATTGAATGGTCTTTAATCTGTCTGGGTCAATTTTGATTCCTTCTTTTGAGACCATGTGCCCAAGTAAATTTCCTTCTGTCATAGCAAAAATTGATTTCGTAGGGTTTAATGAAATTCCATGCTCCCTACATTTTTGGAGCACTTTCCTCAGATCTTTTAGGTGTTTCTTCCACCTTCTTGAGAACACTGGCATATCATCAAGATACACCGTGATGCATCTATCCAATAAGTTACCAAAGGTTGAATTCGTAGCTCACTAAAAGGTGGCACCAACATTTATTAAGCCAAAAGGCATTCTTTTGTAGGAAAAGGTACCCTACAGTGTTGTAAATGCCATTTTGTGTTGATCTTCTTTAGCAACTTCTATCTAATTATAACTGAGAAACCATCTAGGAATGACATCATTTATGAACTAGCAATTGTTTGAAGAATTTGATCCATTATTGGGAAAACAAAATTGTCCTTCAAAATTGCTTAGTTAAGGTTTCTAAAATCAACACAAATATGTATCTCTCCATTCCTCTTTCTGACTGGCACTATGTTTGCCACCCATGTGGAATGATGAATTGGAAAGATAATGCGAGCTTTAAGCATCTTATCTATCTCTTTAAATATTGCATCAAAAACTTTTGGATTATATGCTCTCATTTTTTTCCTAAAAGGAGAGGTACCTCGTTTCAAAGTAATATGGTGTTTGAATTGACCATTTTTGAAAGTCTTTAAGTCATCATAAGACCAGGAAAAGACATCTATATATTTTGTAAGAAGCTTGATGAATGTAGCTTTCTCACCTTCTTCAAAATAGGTTCCCAAATTAATAATTTTGAGATCATGTTTATCTCCCAAGTTCATTTTTTCATAATTAGCATTTGGATCATCTTTAGGTGTTGAATCTTGAGCTAAGAAAGTATCTTGCATGTCAAAGAGTTTTTCAAGCTCAACTAGGCCTTTGGGTATTACATTCCCTTTTAATTGTAACACATCACTCTCATCAATGAGATCAGGACAAAATTCTCTACACCCAACACCCGAGCCTTCAAAATAGTTAGTAGAGAATTTTTTGATGTTTTGCGAGAAGGAATTAATGTGAACATCATCTTTAAATACTTGCCATAAATTTTTATTATCAGGGACACTTGGTCTATGAATGATCTCCATTGAATACTTTTTATTTATGAAATCAAGATGAGGAATTAACAAAGAAGCTAATATTGCCAAGGATTCTGCCTTATCATTCTGTTCTCAAGGAATTGCTTCAATAGAAAAAGCATCAAAACCTTCAATCACATCGCATGCATGATTTCTATAGTGCTTTAACCTTTGATTCTTCACTAAGAACATGTCTTTAACTTACTTCACTATTAATTCAACATCTCCCCTTGCCTTTAGCAGTTTGATATTTCTCCTCTTGGCTTCTTCTATACCTAGGAGTAAAGCTTAATATTTTGTTGTATTATTAGTATTTTCAAAGGAAAGTTTATAAGAAGGGAATTTCTCACCATTAGGTGATATTAGTACTACACTAGCTCCAGACCCATTTGAACAATAGCTTCTCTCAAACTCAAGAGTCCATAGTGAATCTTCTACTACTGATTTCTCACCTAATTTCTCATTTACAGACAAGATCAAATAGTTAGCAAAATCATTTTCTTGATAAAGGATTTGAGATTTGGGATCATCGGATGGAAAGACTATATATTTGGATTTGGCTTCAGGTAACAAGGTTACTTTCTCTTTCCCCATAGGTATAACAGCTTGGGATGAATCCATTTTAACTTTCCCTCCTAGGTCGTGACAAAAAGTCCAGCTAAGAAGCATACCATAACTTGTAGGAATGTTTGCTACTAAGATAGTGAGCTTAATTCTTTTTTGAGGGTAAGCAACTAAAGACACTTGGGCATCCTTAATTTGACCTATTAGAGGTACTTGTTTTGAATCCATGGAATAACATTTGCCAAGTGTTTTTTTTAAAGGAAGATCTAAAGCTTTATTTTTGCTACTGGCATTATATTATTAGAAGTGCCTGAGTCTATGATGCAGTTGCTTAGCTTAAAGCCATGGAGAAAGAGGGAGACATAGAATGGATCAAGTTTGTGATTATAGGAAGGTTCAAGACTAATTTTTTCTGGCTAGATTAACTCTTCCTATTTATTGGATGTTTGTGTCTCAGATTTCTTTCCCTTGGGAGATTCCTTATTCTGTTGGGCAACTATTTCGTTGTCTCCAGAAGCCTTAAATTCATTGATTAGTCTAATTGCTATGTCAAGAGATGTCTGATTAACATATTCAATCAATTTATTAAGCTCACCAGGATTCATTCTCAAATATTCTGTAGGAGAAATTTGTATCCTTGATGCTTTACAAAACTCAACAATGTCAAATGTAGAGTCAGAATTAGCCCTTTTCAAGATGTGAGGAGTAGTTGTTGGAACAAATGATGAATTACCCTCAGTTTCTCCCTTTGCCTTTTGTTCCTTGGCCTGAGTAGGAGTTGTACTATTTTTAGCATGAACATCTACTGCTACAATTCTTTGCCCTCGGGTCAACATCGAACATGAAGCCTCTTCCAAGGTTAATAAGATGTATATTACCCCTATCGAAATCAAATTCATACTCAAGATAATAGCTTACAGATTTGCAAGGTTCCTCAGAAGGTTCTTCCTCTATTATTACATTAGTGGAAGCTACTTTTTCTACTTCAAGTTACTGATATCTAATATTTTTAGGGCAAGAACTTCCTTCATGATCATTTGTGAGATGAAAAACACACGTTATTTTTGCTAGGTGGAGCTTCAATTTGAAATATTTGTTGACTTGAGGGTAATGTAAGTTGTTTTCCCTAAAAACTGCTTTGCCTTGGATATTTTCTTGGAATATCTTGGTAATGAGTGTTCATTTTAGTGAGTTGCTTCTTAATAGTCATCACATCATTAATGACCTTTTGAACTAATGAGTCTGATTTTTCTGAGGAAGATGGTTGAGGTTTAGAACTCTGCCTCTCCTTTTTCCATTTCCCTATAGCCAAAAGGTCATGTTCTAGTTCAATTGCCAGTCTTTGGGAAGCTTCAACATCTTCTACTCTATTTCTCCTTAAGTGAAAGCTGATGGCTGGAGGCATTGCATTAACAAATAATCATTTATAGTTCTCATCATTGGGTCTCTTGGAAATAGGAATTTTGTGAATTATCTTACTAAATTTTGCTACAAAATCTCTCATGGGTTCATGTACTTCCTTTTTTAATGGGGTTAATTGAAGTAGTAAAGTATGTTCATCATCAGTAGATTTAAATCTATCTTCAAAAGTAGTATGCATATGATTCCAGTCAGTAATGGACCCTTGTGGGAGATGATGAAACCAATCAGTAACATCATCAATCAAGGTTTGTACAAATAGCCTCATAGCCACATCTTCATGTGCAACAACGAGGACTGCACATGAAATATTAAAAGCATTGAGATGTTCATTAGTTGATTTCTTTCCATCCCCATAAAATTTGGGTAACACTTCTCTAGCACCTTTAGGAAGTGGATGTAGGTTACCTACAAGAGCCAAGGGACCTACTTGCACACCCCATGGGTTAGTAGCCATTTTGGGTGGAATGAAATTCAAAGGTTGGATGTTTAAATGAGAAGGTATTAATGTCCCTAGTAAGATTAGGGCTTGAAGGCTTACAGTTACAGGGGTTGATTTCTTAGGAGAAGTTGGCCTAGTTACAGGGGTTGATTTCTTAGGAGAAGTTGGCCTACTTTTACTCTTGATAGACTTCTTTCACTTCTTAGAGAGATCAGGGGCAAAATTAAGGCTCTTTAAAAATTCATAAGACTCATCAATAAACCCCTTCCTTTCTTCACTTTGAGTATATTTTTTATTAGCTAGTTTATCACAATATAGACCAACATTCAACACTTAGAATGGCCTTGGGATTATTTTATCAACTATCACTTCTTCATTAGCAATTGGTACACCTCTAATAAGTTTTTCCCTTTCTTCTTCTCTTTTGAGCACTTGATTAATTTGTGTAAACTATTCTAGGCTTGTTCTGAGTTTCTGGGCTTGTGCACTTAGATATGAAATAATGTCCTCTTGAGTATTATCAAACCCTAAGCCTGGTTGAAGTACTAGGAAAATTTTGTGATGAGGCAAAACCATTTTAGTCTTCCCCAGTAGAGTCAGTTTTGCTCATATGGGCTCACATGCAAAACAGAGAAAAAGTGTATACCAAAAAATGAATTCCTAAAAGGACTAAGGAATTCTTTGCTTAAAGTTTCCTCAATGAAAATAGGCACAACTACCTTTATTGCAAATAAAGAATTTTTGATCTTAAAACTCAATAGATTAACCTTTTTAGAATCTAATCTGATGACATTATTGAATCAACTTATTCTATCTCATCAATACAAAACAAACTTTTATGTTGAAGAACCACTCGATTTTAATTATCAAGATTATCCACATAACTAAAAATTAAATAATCGAGCAGACAAATTTAATAAAACTAACTTCTCACAGCATCCCAAGTCTTGAATTGACAACTTTACAATCAATAACAAACACAACTAAGAGCTTTTGCATGAATAGTATCTTTAGAAATACTAATTTAAACGGTAGACAATAGTATCTACTTACAAAGCCATTAACTAAAATCAAACTACAAATTTTTCTTCGTATTTGTAGAGTTCTGAAATGCTACTTCTAAACTTGGAATTAAACCACAAACAAAAATAGTTTTGTCTATTAATCTGCTAGAGATTTATCACCCCTATACCATACTAGTTATTACATATTTATAGGCATGGGGCTGGACAACTACCAAAATTACCTTGTCAAGAGTAAATAGTCTCTTGGTTAACATAACTATTAACTGAACTGGAAGAAAAGCAAAATGACAAAAGAAAGAACAACTAAGCATCTAAGTGTAACTACTTCTTCCCATCAGGTAGTGCCATCTCCACTAGCCATGCTCCTGGCCACTTTCCACATTTCATAGGTAGTCGAAAAGGCTAAAATGATGGAGTGATGTGGCAAACCGATATAGGCAAACCATTGTTTTCAGACCTCATTTTCTTTCTTCAGTTTAGCTACCTTTTCTTCATGCATTTCTAAGTGCTTCAGATTAATGATTAGCATGGCCTCTGTATGTGCTACATTAGAAAAATATTGCTTAGTTGGAGCCTTCTTATCCTGGAGTTCTTGGAAATTTTTCTGAACCTCCCTAATTACCTCTTCAAATTGGGCAATGGAGTCATCTTTATTACCTGTGAACTGCTTGACAAACCACTTAAGGTCATTTTAAATTATTTGATGTATGATCTTAAGTTCTTGCAACTTTTCCTTGATCTCGATCACACCCTGTATCAATGCTTCATTTCACCATTCGATGCAATCTTTGATAACATACAGGGCCTTTTCATCCAAACCAGCCATAGGACATTTGGCATTGAATTTTTGCAATCCAAATTCTTGAACGTCTTCTAGCCACATTACTACCTTTGCCTAGTTATTTCTCTCCTTCTCATAGCCTTCATTGCTTGTTTTCACCTTTTTAGTAATGGTTGATATTTCCTTCGAAGCTTCGTCCATGTGACCTATGTATTTTACGGTGTCATCTAGGATGCATTGTACCCATTCTTCCATTGTTTTCACCACTGCTTTACATTTTTGTAGGTTCTCTAGTGATTGTTGTTTAGTTACAGAGGACACATCGACAATCGCTGACATCTCGCTGATCAGCTTTGCCTCCAGGTGAAGGATAGCATTAATATATTGTGCCATGTTCTTGATAGTTTCATTCATTTCCTGTTTGTCCCGTCCATCTTTCCATACTCTATGCACAATTTTTTTTTGGAGGCTTCAAAGAATTCCATATCAACCTCATGGTTCCCTTTTCCTAGATTAACTTTTGTTATCTGGTAGTCTTGAGGTGCCAAGGACTCGCGTGAGCTTCCATCTAGTGGTGTAGCTATCTCTGCTGACCAATGCCCAAAATTCTTATCAAAATTAATCCTTGCTTTAGTCCTCACCTTCTTCACTTTAGGTGTCTTTTCTAGGCACTTACTGACTAAATCATTGATTGGCATGGATAGAGGAACCATACTCCTCTTCTTTTCCACTGAAGTCTCTAACCATTTAGGCATGACCTGGTCCTTATCTATAGCAGAAGAGAATTTGGCTAAGGCAAGACTACTATCTTGGCCCTTGGTATTTACTAGCAAGCTCTAACATTCTAGTACACTATCTACCATAGGTGTTTCTTCTACAACCTCAAGATCAATTGTTATGGTACCCCTACTCTTGGTGGTTGACGCCTTCCTTATGCTTGAACAGGCCACCTGCTTTGCCCTAGGAGTACCTTCTTGAACTTGAATTTGAAGTGGCTCTGGAATTGCTTCAACTTCAACTTCAACCAGACCTGCAACAAGATCATGAATATTTTGATTAGTGTTCTCTCCTTGCTTTTTGGGAGTCTTTTTACATTTACTTATTAAAAACTTCCTAGAAAGATTAGGAGAGATAACAATTTTTGATTTTATCCATTTTGTAGTTCTAGCTAGCACATCTTTAGTACGGGAGTAAACATCATCTTCTTCCCTTCTTCCCTAGTCAATTTTGGGGATGGGCATGCACTCAATCTGATCAATGTAGAATGCGTCAAGTTCTTCTTCAGAATCCTCCTCTTTCAGCCCACATGTATCTAGTTCCATGTTAAACATATTGATTTGTTTAATAGTGAGGCATGACCACAATCTCCTTCTTACTTCAAATTCATTAAGGCAATTTGCCCAATAATATTCTAATTGTGGGGTGTGAACAAATGATGTTTCATTCTTAACATTATTTCTGACAAAACTTGTATAATCAAAATCTTCTCGAGAAGAGAAGGATTTTAAGCACAAACGAGCCAAGGATTCCTTTTCTAACATAGCTTTCTTTAGACTGGGACATCTATAATGTCCAATTTCAAAAGGGAAAAATATTGAAGAAGACCTCTTGGAAACTTGAAAAGACTCTACTACAAAGAAAAATTGCCTACATACTTTAGATAAAACCATAGAGTCTAAACAGTAACGAGGTAATTTCAATGGCTCACTAGAAAAGCCACCTATCCTGATATATGTGAATCTAGGAAATTGAATATAAAAGTAGCTGCAGATTTACACAACTTGTATGGCTTCTTCAGACAACTTGTCATTCTCATGACCTTGAAGTTTGAAGAGCAGCCTTCCTAGAAAGACATCATTTACATTTCTAAACTCTTTACACAAAGTAGTCTCCTAAGATCACTATAATACTAGTAAATGGGATTTCATCAAACCAAGGTGTATGTGGGACATTTTACCATTTCTTAGAAGCTGCGAGAATATAAATTAGATAGGAAGATAAGAAAAATGGACCAAAGTTGTTGACAACTATTAAACCTTTATGAAAATTCTCAGCAATCAGGTCAGACCAATCAATAAACTTACTTCCTTCAAAAATCTTCTGTATAAAAAAGTACATCCAAGATTCCTAGTGAAAAGCATGTTCATTCTCGTTAATCCTATTCAATAGAAGAGTGTTGTCTACAATCTCCTTTATAAAATGCTCAATAGTTAAAGGCTTGGGCAATCTAGAACCCCCTTTTCTAGGTTTCAGGAGCTAGGACTGAGCTACCCTATTATCATAGCTGCTTTTTCTTTCGGCATACAGGCACTCTGCTTCTTCAAATGTCCATGGCTTGTAGGGCTCTTTGTAGGGAATTCTAAAAGCTGAATAGACACTAGTTCTGCTAATTTTAACCATTACCTCCCTCGAAACTTCCTTAATGCACCTGGTGACAAGGTCATAATGGTTTGCACACTTGATAACAAGTTCTAGGCATGTGATTGCACCGGGAAAGGCGACAGCTTCCAATAACCCACTATTAGCTAACTTCTGATAAATGGGGCCTAATTGGGTGTTTTTGATTCTCTCAATAACATTAGACAAATTCTTATTTACTAGAAACATATCATGAATTTTAGACAAAGAACTGATCAAAAATGGCTTTTTCAAACTTGGATATTTTAGGATGGAATAATGTCATGATTGCTATGAAAGATAGGTTTAAAAAGATACACCCTAAATCATCCCAAAATAAAGCAAACACAAAATGAAATTACAGAGGGTTATGGCAACATACTTACAGTTTGACAGAGCTACAGCCTATGGTCCATTCTCCTTACCCAACAGCACCAAAACTTCTTTGAAAATGGTGGAATGATTGGGGAAAAAAAAGGTAAAATGAATGCATTTAAGGGATGATTTACAAGGAAATCGCAGGAAGGATTTGGTAAGTTAATGCAATAATTACGTATTCGTGTGACATGCATTGGAAAAGATCCCCATGAGTGATTTTCTTTAAATGCCCCTAAAATCTGCATGCTTACTAACATTCTGTGTCATCATGAAATGATAAATTTAACCTTTCGCCAACTCTTTCTGTATCTACACATGTATCACCTTAAAATCTTCTATTTATAATCTCACATGCCTTAGGAAACATTTTTTATTGGGGCCCACCTTACTTTTAGCTTGAAGATTGAAATCCTGCATGAAAACAAGCTTTAGTATGTAAAATTGACATCAAAGTTGAAGTTAAAGTTTTGGTTGATTGAGCTTCAACTTCAACTTCATCTTCACTATGACTGACTCCAGGAATGGAAAGGGCTATGACACATGGAAGATTGACACAGATTCGAAATTGAAGGTGAAGCAAACTAAAGCTTCAAGTTCAACTTCAAAATTAAGGAAAGACTCAAAACTAAACAATGGCTAAGGCACAAGAAAAATATAAGTGGTAACACACTTATTACAAAACAAGGGACTACTCTAATATATACAAGAAACCATAACCCTATTTAGAAGTAGGGTCTTAGGTAAATCTCATTAACTGGAATGGGTAGAACATCATCATTAGGCCTAGATAATTGGAAGGCATTTCCCTACTTGCAACTGGTGATAACATAAGGTCCCCTCCAGATAGCATCAAATTTGGAGTGCATGCTTGGTTTAGCTCTATCTGTATCCCACTTGAGGACAAGATCACCTTCTCTAAAAAACCTAGCTTTGGCCTTCTTGTCAAATATCTTTTTGACCTCTTATTGATGAGTTTCAAGTGTCTACATAATATGCTACCTTTTCTCTTCTAATTCCATTAATTCTTCCATCTTGAAAGTCATGGCATCATGTTCATCTAGCTCCAATTGATGAGCTAACTTTAGGGAGGGGAACTCAAGTGAGATAGGAAGCCTTGCTTCCCTTCCATAAACTAAAATGAAAGAAGAGTTCCCAATAGCCCTCTTAGGTGTGATTCTATCAACCCAAAGGGTTTTTCTTAGCTTTAAATTCCAACACCTTTGGTTGTCTTCAATTGTCCTCCTCATGATTTTGATCAAGTTCTTATTAGAGGACTCAGCCCAATTATTGCCTTGAAGATAGTAATTTGAAAATGTATTGAAATATATTCCATGATCAACTGCCCAAGAGCAAATATGAGTCCCAACAAAGGACTTAGCATTGTTTGATATTATGGTTGAAGGAACACTAAACTTGGTAATAATTCCATCAAGGAATCCAACCACTAAAGTCTCGATGACATCCTTCAAAGCTATTGATTCTATCCTCCTTGTAAAATGATCAGTTGCAGCTAGGATCCACTTGTGACTAGAGCTAGAAGGTGGATTGATTGGACCAATAAAATCTACCCCCCATTGAGCAAATTCTTGATCAACCTAAATAGGATGCAGGGGAAGAGCTTCTAACCTTTGTTTATCTAAGAAGAAGGCACACTTCTCACATTTTCTTACATGCTTATGATAGTTATGGAAAAAATTTGGCCAATAATAATGAGCTCTCATGACCTTCATGGCTATTGTTCTAGCTGAGAAATGACCACCATTAGGATGGTCATGAAACTCCTTAATCATCATATCAGTTTGATCTAAATCATTACATCTCAATAGGGCTCCATTGAAATCTCTTTTGAAAATAATTTCATCTACTAGGACAAAAGGAATATATTGTAATATGGATTGCCTTTTTTTTAGCTCTACTCAATCCTTGTGGATATGCTTCTCCTAACAAGAAGGCTGTCATGTCCTGCATCCAATTGTTTGGATTTTCATCCCCTATTGATTCTACATTTTCTATAGCTAGAGCCACCTCCTCGGTTGGCTTCTAGGACAAAATCATCTATTCACATAGCTCTTTACCTCTTACAAGCTTAGTGATCTTCATGTCTATGTCATATCCCATGACCTTAGTGATCCATCGAGCCCTCTTCTCATTTACATCATTATTTAAAAGAAAGTCCTTCACACTTGCATGAGGAACTAGGAGTTAGATCTTGTTGTGAGACAAAAGATGCCTAAATTTCTTTATAGCTCTTATGACAGAGAGGACCTATTTTTTCCACATATCTATACTTATCTTCATAATCCTTTAGCCGTTCACTAAAAAAGGCTATAGGTTGTTCTTCATTAACATTATTCAACTATGTCAAGATAGTTTAGATGCTTGACTCATCTCCAAGGGTATAGAGAATAAAATCCTTATCAAATTTTGGGATTGATAAGGGTGGGGGTTGATGCTATTGCTGCTTTAATTTCTTCAAAACTAGTTCTCCCCTCCTTTTTCTAGATGAAGATCATATTCTTATTTAGCATGGATGTAAGAGGCTTGACCATGGTAGCAAGGTTAGGGATAAATCTTCTTACAAATTTGATTCTACCAAGGAAGCTTTGAAACCCTTTCTTATGAGTAGGAAGTGGGAGAGAAAGAATTTCCTTTGTTCTCTCTAGATCAATAGCTAAACCCTCTTTGGACACAATATGTCCAAGAAATTTCCCTTGATTAGTGGAAAATATACACTTGCTTGGATTCAGTGACACACCATACTCCTTGCACTTGATTAACACTTACCTTAGATGACCAAAATAATCTGCCACATTCTTGGAGTAGATGGTGATATCATCAAGATAGACCAACACAAATCTTTCAAGTATATTCTTGAAAGCCATTTCCATTTCCTTTTGAAAAGTAGCACCTGCATTGGTTAGTCCAAAATGCATCTTTCTATAGGTGTAAGTGCCCCATTTAGTAGTGAAAATAGTCTTATATCTATCAGAATCTTGGACTAACACTTGGTTATATGCTAAAAACTCATCTAAGAAATAAAACCTTTCATAACCACTAACCTTGGATAATATTTGCTCCATGGAAGGGAGAGGGTGCTGATATTTAAGAGAAGCCCTATTAAGGTCCTTAAAATCTACACATAGTCTGATCTCTCCACTCTTCTTCTGAATAGGAACAAGGTTAGCTACCCAAGAGGAATGCTTAATAGGAAAAATTATATTGGCCTCTATTAACTTGGATAACTCCTTTCTCATCATAGGCTCAATCCTAGGATTACTTGTCCTCTATTTTTGTCCAACAGGTTTGACATTATCACTCAAATCTATGGTATGCTAAAACAAACTTGGGTCAAAACCCTTTAAATCATCACATGTCAAAGAAAATGTATCATTAAACTCTTGACATATGTGAACAAATTTTTCTTGTTCAATTTCATAACATACCTTTCCCTTATTAAGAGTTCTCTCATCAGCAACAACAACTAGTACATGATCATCTTTATTTGCATCCAAGTTTGACCCTCTACTCCATGCTTGATCATTAGGGTTGATGATACTCTCCAAAGTGATTAGGCCTTTGGGTAACTTTTTTGAACTAAGGTTCATGGTTTGATCACCATATTGGCTTTGTAGCCTAGATTAGTTCCTCTTAGAGAATTCTAATTCATTTTGAAGAAAATTAACAATCTGCACATCAGAGTAAAAAAATTGCTAATTGGTATTGTTGTCTAGGATTGCAGGTCTTACCACCACTCTGATGTGTTGCCCCTTTTCATCTTCAACATACTCTAGTACATCATAATGAGCACCTCTTTTTTCTAATCTATCAACATGTTTATTTTCTCTCTTAGGAACACTTTGGATATTGAATTCTTGAAAAGCCTCAAGCAAGTCCCATACCCTATGCTTGTATGATTTGAGAAGGTTTTTCTTAGTAATTTTTTGATTTCTAACCTAATGAACAACCAACTCACTATCCCCATATACCTTCAAAGATTGAATTCCTCTCCTTTGTACCAATTGAAGACCTTGGATTAGAGCTTCATACTCTACTACATTATTGGTGTAGTTGAATTGAAGTCTATAAGAAAAATAGTTACTTCTCCAATTCAGGGGAAATGAGCATTACACCAGCCCCTAAACTACTTTTATTCCTTGAGCCATTGAAGAAAAAACTCCACAATTAACTTGTATTTTCTCTTTTCTTTATGAGATTGAGAATAGGGGCCTCTTCCTCAAATATGCAATATATGCCAAGGCCTATCTCTAGGTTTTTTGGTGCTAGATCAAACTAATAAGTAGTGGACCACTCATCCAAGAGATAATCAAGCACCTCTACCAAAGAAGTAGCAAGGTCATGTGATGTCTATCCTTCATCCTTCTGTAGTGGCCCACTCATCCAAGTGATAATTAGGCACCTCTACTAAAGAAGTAGCAAGGCCATGTGATGTCTATCCTTCATCCTCCTCTCGAATTGTGCAATCATGTTTATAAGGCTTGGAGTATAAGTCTCTATATGATTGAGGGCTAGAGGCTATACTCTTATAGAAGATTTGGTCCAATACCTTTTTCTAAAAAACATATAAGACCAATAAGATGATATATAGCCACCTATTTTTGCAGTAAAGTGTTTGGAAAGACAAATGACAAAATGGGGTTTGACCTCAGCTACTGATATATCTTGTGTGATAGTACAGCTAGGGTAAGCATGCTATTATGGACTAATTTATCTCCTATGATCAAAGAGACATAAAAAGGAGGAGGCCAGATTTTGTTACTTGTTTCTAACCCTTTTATTAGTTGCATCAGGCTTGTTGCATCATCTTCTCTAGGTGGTTGATCTTTTACTTCTTTGCTCTCTAACTCTTGTTGCAGTAGCTTCTTCTATAATGGTATAGTAGCAACATCATCCCATATAGAGATATTGACATTAGTCTTTTTAATTTGATCTACCACATTGAAAATAGTATTAGCTACTTTGACTGAAGCCTTGGGAGCTGCATGGATAGGTGGTTGAATTTGAGAAGTCTGAGGCTCAGTAGAGTTCTTGTTGCTCATATATTGCCTCTATTGAGGAGCAACATTGGATTGTGCATTCATTACTAGCATATGAGAAACAATATTTGAAGTTGAAGCTTGATTAGGGGAGGGGGATGTAGCATCTTCAACAACTCTTCTTTTAATTCTAGTATTATGAGTTATGGCATCATGATTAGCATGGTAGTGTTCCCCTGGATGATGGTTCATGAAGGAACAATCACCTTGCTATTGTATGTGAGAACCATTAGTAGGTTGAATTAAATTATGTTGTTGTCTTGCTACTTGCTCTTGTGTATCTAGTGTTAGGAATGATTCTACCTTCTGACACATACAATATCCATAGAAATAGTTACAAGAAGGGTAGAAGTCTTGATTTTGAGCAAGATTATTTTGAGGGACTAATGCCCTATATAGGTTTGTATTTGTAGCAAGGGTATTTCCAATAGGTCTATTATGATTGTATGGAGCATATCCTTGATTTTGGTTTGAAGGCCTATTATGTTTGGGACCTTGATACTAAAGTTGGGGAGACTTATTATTTTGAGCTTGTTGCCTTTCTAGGGTCACCACCTTGTTACTCATCTTTTGTATTACTAAGAAGCTATCCTTTAGCTTCTTCTTCTGACCCTATAACTTATTGTCTATATTTTTCATCATAGACTGCATCACACCTTTAATCTCATCTATTCCATTTGAAGATGTGGAAGCTAAATGGACCATAGTAAGGGGATAATGTGCATACATGGTAGGGATAAGGGCTACAATTGGTTGATGATTAGGCATATCAGGGAAGAAATGCATTGGAGGTCTCAGAGCTAACTTCTCTCCTTGTATCAATACATTTTCTACCTTTATGGAAATCTCATAAGTGTTTGGTAAAGTGTGTCCTCCCATAGATTGTAAGGTGGTAGTAATATCACTATTAAAAGCTTTGAGGTAATACAAGAAAGAATTACCAAGGGAAGGCTTTATTGCAATAGGTATTCTATCTTATGTCTTCTGAAATTTGTAATTGAAATCTATCATATATTCATGGGGTTCTCTTTTAATAATGGTTAGTTTCTATAAAAGCGATAGGTGATCACTTTTGTCCTTAAAGTTCTTGCAAAGTCTTGCTCCTAACCCATCCCAATTAGTAATAGAGTTGTGAAGTAAACCTCTATACCATTGTAATGTTGTTCCCTTTAAGGATTAAGCTAGCAACCTAAATCAACATCATCCTCTATAATACCATGTATATTATAGACATTTGAAATTTATTGAATATGTTCTACAGAGTAGATGGAAGTCTACTAGTAAAATAAGGCATACTTTTCAGTGTTGATACTAGGATATCATGTCTTTGAGCCAATAGGAGAGGACTACCACCATTAAAGGTGGAAAATTCATGGACTCTAGGTTGTGCCATATGAAGTAATGCTCTATTTAAATGAATAGATGGAAACCTAGGTTGTGATCTATCAACAGGAGGAGTAGAGAGAGATCTTGTAGGTGTATTTCTTACTATTGCACTCCTAACTGGTGATAGAGATAATCTATTTCTCTTCCTTCTAGGGTTTGAAAATGAGAGTTGAGTGTATCAAATATTACCTCTAGAAGATGCTCTTGTATGAGCCCTGGGCATGAATCACAACTTGGTCTAAAACCAGATGTATTGTAGAATATAGGCACCAAGTACTTTGGTAAAAAAGAAACTCTCAAAGGCTTGGAATACTTAGAGAAACACTATCTTCTTAGCATGTATTTCAACTTCTCTTCTTGACACCAGTGAACTTAGAATGTTTCAAATATCAGTCCCACTAGGCATTCCAAAAATTGTTGTCACAAAAGCTTGCACCCTTGTCTAAAGTTTTTATCTAAAGGTAACCTTGTGAGACATGGAAACAATCTCCAAGTTGTGGAGCTTGCACTCTGAGATTGAGTCTCCAAACAAGGCTGACTTCCTTACTATCAAGGTGCACTTAACTACTATTTGAGAGAAAAAGGGAGAAGGAATGCATGAAAGAAAAACTACCTAATCTAATCTAAAATGGGTGATACACCAAAATAGTTCGTTCAACCTTATTTATGCCTAACAATGTACTATCCATCAACATATTCCCAAGATACATTGATTCAACCTTTGTTTTAATCCAATAACCATAAACAAATCAGAAACCAAATGAAATGCTACAAGGAAGAAACTTCACTCTATAACATTTGAGGCAAGATAGATACTATTATGAAAATTGAAGGATAAAAGCAAAACATCAACAAAGGCAAGGAAGTTCTGCACTTATATTAATGGGACAATGAGGTAAGACAAAGAATACATTAATGCATAGGCAAGAGGAAAATTATAGTAGCAGAGCATAAAATGCAATACCAATGAATTAGAAAAAGGCTGACCCTAAGAAGGATTACAAAATTTTCTTTTATAGTGCAAGTGTAACTTGAATAGCTTCTACCCAGAGGCAAAGCACAATAAATGCAATTAAGGTTGTAGAGAATAATCACTGCAAATCTAGGAAAGATCTGATCATGGTACACATCTATATGTAGGAAAATCATATATTTCATCAAAATAGAACCCTGAGAAGATAGAAATTGTGCTCATTATCATTTTGACTAGGTAGATGGATAACCAAGTGGTGCTGGAGTGCCCCTTTACATTTACTAGACAAAAATAATGTTCGTAAGTGGTTATAGACGATCAAGAATATAAGATTTTCCATTAAAGAGTTGTCTTTCCTTGTTCTCGACATGCCAAATTAGATAAATTAGCAAGTCAACTGGATTTGACTATCTAATCCTTCCACGTGGTCCAATGTCGTTTGAATATTCCACCACCTTGTCTATAATGTCCCCATTTCTGAGGTAGATTTTAATAATAATATAGTTAAATATAAGATTATAAAATAGTAATAAATAAATATATAATGTACTAAATCAATATTATCATTATAATAATCTAAATTATATAATGATAATATTACTATGATAAATATTATAAAATATATCATCAAAAATGTGTTTATCTAAAATACAATAATTATTAAATATAGAACATCTAATACAAAATATTAATTATAATTATATATATATGAAAGTGATATGTTAATGGAAAGAAAACTAACTTTTAAGATAAATAATTATAATAAAAGTAATATTCAATTATTAGAACTATAACATGAATATCAAATATATGCCTATATATATATATATATATATATATATATATATATATATATATATATATATATATATATATATATATAATAATAAAACTATTATGAATTGTCTAAAATATATATTAGACATAAAAATAATATAAATGAATAAATAAACAATACTATCAAAAGTAAGTAATAGCTTCAAAAAGGGCATGATCATTCAATAATTTTTGGACACACACACACACACACACACATACTATAGGGAGGAATATATCAAGGGAAATAGACAGGAGAAGAAGAAGGGAATAATCAAAGGGCAAGCTAGAGAGATCGGCTCATGCATATGGCCAAGTCTTCTACAGATAACCTCAATGAAAGTGATATTAGGAACATGCGTGAAATTAGCAAATACAATCATCAAAGGGAGAGATATTGTATGAGGGGATAAACTATATGTATCACAGACAAATATTACAACTATGACCATATGGAGATGTGCACTACTTGCACATGGAAGAAAGAATAAGGAATTGAAATGCATCGATTCATGGATATAGGAGGAAATTTATGGAAGAATTTAATTTTCTTCTCAAAATTTTTGAAAAAAGGTCAAATGAGACAAATACAACCTCCATCACACACACTTCACCTTAAGGGAAGAATAATAGACAATCAAGTTGAGCTAGGCATGCTAGTCTAAAATCCTCAGAAGCACTAGGAGTTAAAACCATCTATCTTAGCCATTTAACATGTATGGAAGCCTCCATGTCATTCGACCATCACAATCAAGAGGAAGGAGGGAACAGAGGAGCTATGGTGAAGAGTAGTTGCATGCCCAACATATAAAGGAGCCACAATGAAGTGCCCAACATTCAATATCTGAGGACATACTTTATCCATATCTAGAATTACAGATACAACAATAAGATGATAAAGGAGATATGTATTAGGTGGAAATCACATTTATTAGAGAGAAGACACTGGGGCATATCCATGTAAGTCTTTAAAAACCATAATAATTCAAATTCTTATAAGTAGAGGACACTTATTAAAAAGATCAGACCATCGTACATATCTAAAGATTTGAATATCATAATCAAGGTCTCTTATGAACTAACACGTCCTCTATATTAGATCAATAAAATTAAGCAGTACCTTCATTTTATATATGAGTCAACATTAGACCTCAGATCATAAGTTGTCTATAGTTATTGAATAAACTAATATAATATAGAAGGCCTTGTATCCGTTTAGACCCACCATAGTCATATCATAATCTATATCATAAAGCATTTAGGGGGTGAGGATTATTTGTTTATCAAGCACCATTTCTAACATATAGCATCAACTTGAGAGCCATATCAGAGAGAGCTATCAGCATTAATTGCATATATCAAATTGTACAAATCATGATCAAATCCATCCTTGTATAAAATCTAAAGATTTTGACATGGGACATTACACTATGTGGGTTTCTAGCCCTATCTTGACCTGTTGACTATCTAATCATTCACAACTTCACCACCTAGGCCTGCTAGGACACATGTCAACTTGTCATTATGTCACTATGAAAATTAAATATACAATTTTCCATAGTGACAAGGTGATTTGTCCTCAATTTGACAATGGGGAAAATATAACATCTTATGAACTATGATGGGCCCACTTGGACATGTGTTGAATCATCACTATCTTGCTATGAAAATTTGTCGTATATTCTTTCATAGAAACATAGGAACATGCATTGATCTTGGAAGATCAAATGGCCAAGGGAGAACCACAGTATACCATCCTTGTCAGTACCTCTGACCAATCAAGTACTACCACATCATCAGATTTGCTTTAACTCATTTCTTATTGTATGACCTAAGCGTCAATCTGGCTCCACTTGTCCACGTGTTGGTCTATCACTTTCTCACTATGAATAATGACTTCGCATCTTTAGTTAGTGACATACCAATATCAAAACATCTACCTTTAATCTAATGGTTGTGAAGATGCATCAAACTTTGTCAGTACCTTGACCAATCAAAACCTTTCCATATGATAACTCATTCTAACACCCCTTCATTTACGACCCATAGTTAAATAGGTCCCACACATCCACATGTCAGTCTGTCGCTATCTTGCTATGAATAACAACCTCACATCTTTGGTTAGTGAGATAATGAAAACCACACATCTACCTTTAATCTAAAAATCTTGAAGATGCATCAAACTTTGCCAATACCTTGACCAATCAAAACCTTGCCCTAAACCAACTCATTCTAACACCCCTTTGCTTGCAGCCCATAGCTAAATAGGTCCCACACATCCATGTGCCACATTATCTCTATCTCTCTATGAAAATTCATTGTACATTTTTCATAGTAACAATCATTGATCATCTCCAAATCAACAATGGACATGGGGACATCAAGAAACTGGCCCACAACAAAAGGTAGTGAATGGAATATCGATAGTTGTTACCTTGTTTGACAACTCCACCAGTCACAAAGAAGAAAGGTCCACTTGGGATACATGGCACATTGCCATTATGTCACTATTTAAATTCAATTTACAATTTTCTATAGTGGCAACATGACAAATGTAGCTCTATTTTCAATCAAATAATGGAGAAAATGTGGGCGTATTGAGGTGTTTATAATGTGTGACAACCTAAAGACCTAGGATATAAAGATAACCCAAGGTTTTATATATATCCTTATAACATTAGAATGATTGAAAATTTGAAAATTTGAAAAGATATGACCATTAACCATGCTTGACAAGAAAAACTCAATTTTTGGTGAGAGGACAAAAATGGCTAACAATTACTAGACCTAAATGCAAAAAGAAATGTAGTCCACTCTTAAAGACTCTTCCTTTTTGTTTTTATCATAGATCTCATGATCATTCTACTAATGAATGTCAAGCTTTACATTACAAGATTAGGCAAATCATTGATGGTAAGGTTATTTATATATCATATGGCAATAAGTTGTATTTCAATCCTTTTTTCTCTAAGTAACATTTATGTTCCCATTATGGAGCTTCGCATTATGTAAACAATGTTAGTCTAATCTTTGGGGACTCATTATCTTGTATAGCATTGTGAGTGATATAATAGGTCCCTTTTTATATTTGTTCCTATGCTTGGGGGGAAAGGATGTCATCTCCTTCTGTTCTGTCTTTTTGAGATCCACTTTTCCTTGGTTAAGCAATATCTATCTATTATGTGATATCCAATCATACATGAAAATTTTGGTTTGCATTAAGGATCTATGTCCTTAATCATAACCTATTTCATTTTTTAATATTGGGTTTCCATGGTTGATAAATCTCTCACCTTATCCCTCACAAGGGTTACTTTTTCTCTTCTTTTATGTTATCACTTTACATTCCTCCCTTCCAAGGCCCCATAGGAAGTTGTGACCTTCTTGGCTTGGAATGGGTGTTGTCCATGGATATTGTCTTGATGTTAAAGAAGGCTTTATCCTTGTTCTTTTCTTTCCTTGACATGTCAAAATAGTATGTATTTTTTCCATCTTAAGGAGGAGGCATATATACGACCTCCCTTATTCTATATTATGCATTTTTGTTCTAACCTTTTGTTTTGAAACATGCTAAATCTCAAAACATAATGCACATAAATTTCCAAATCCTAAAGAGACATGCATTTTCAATTTTCAATATGCTAAATCCTCCAAAGGTAACACACATAAGTTTCTAATTCCTAAATAGACATGCATTTCCAATTTCAAATATGCTAAATCCTCAAAAGGTAGCACACATAAGTTGCTAAATAGTGAAGAGATACATATTTTACAAATGTATTCTATGGTGATATGAGAATATGGATCCATGGGTACTTTATAAAAACCATTAGAAGATGCACTACATACATGCACAAAGCCACCAAAAGGTGTACAACTTTATGGGGTGACTATCAAGTTCTTTCTTGGTGGGCCATCCTATTCTTTTTGTGGTTCACAGTGAGATACACGAATCTTACTGGGCGAGCTAGCCACTCCTCTCTCTCCTTTTTCTCTTTTTTTATAGTGATGTCTCTATTTTTGTGATCTTAGAGTTGAAAAAGACTTGAGTCCTTGGGGGCTTAAGGATCTCTTTGTCCCTTTGATTTTAATAATATTATCTTTTCATTATGATCTCCTTTACCAAGAGTTTTCATCGAGTCCATACTCTTACTAAAGTGGGGGCTAAATGTATCATCTTAAAATGGAAGCACTTCCATGTTAGGAGTTTTTAGCCCTAGAAGTAAGTGGTCTAGGGTTATGTCAAGTGCCTTGAATGGGTTTTTTACTTGGATTTGTCTTTTTCCCCTATTCTGCCCCCTTTTCCACTTTCTTTTTGCGCTTTTTTGGTATTTTGGATTGAGATCCTAAGATTTTTGACCTCAGGGTCAAGGATGACCTTTTAGATCAAGGATGACCTCATCCCTAACCTAGGTTAGGGTTGACTCAACCCTAGCCCTAGGTTCAAATTTCAAGGTTCCATGATTTTTGGATGTTGGGTTTTGGAAAGAATTATTTTCCCACTTCCGGGTCGGCTGTTTTGGTCTTCGAAATGGTAAACTCTTAAATGGAATTTAATCTAGGTCCATTTATAGGGGTTAAGGTTAATTGAGATTTAATTCTACCATGTCGGCCTTCTCTAGAAGTTTGTGCCCTAGATCTCTATATAAGGAAGCCTCCTCCTCTCATTTTCTCTAATGCTCAAGAGGACAAGAACAAGGCATAAGAAGATGAGATGAAGTTATACTCTTTATTCTCTAGAACTTTATGCCCTAGATCTCTATATAAGGAAGCCTCCTCTTCTCATTTTCTCTAATGCTCAAGAAGACAAGAACAAGGCATAAGAAGATGAGATGAAGTTATACTCTTTCATGATCAAACATCCAAGCATTAAAGTATTCAAGCAATCATCCATCTTCAAGCATTTAATTCATCAAGGAGATCCATTAGTATCCATTGAAGGATTCAAGCTCTATGGAGCCCTCTTGTTGAAGATTCATCTATTTCCATTCAAGCCTCTTCCTGATCCAAGATCAATTCAAAATTGGTGTTGAAGATCTAATGCCATTGATTTGAGACATCTTACACTCATTTCTACATTCATTGGAGCATCCATACTTGTGGATTCAAGGATTCGAATCCTCCACAAGGATTTCTACATAAGCAAGGTGAATAGTTTCATTTACTTTGTTTATACAGATTACAATTTCAATTACATTTCAAGGTTAATTCCAAACTGGGGTTTGACCAAGGCAAACCCCCCATCCAACAAACAAAAACATTTTT
This sequence comes from Cupressus sempervirens, assembly GCA_028749045.1. Classification (NCBI taxonomy): domain Eukaryota; kingdom Viridiplantae; phylum Streptophyta; class Pinopsida; order Cupressales; family Cupressaceae; genus Cupressus; species Cupressus sempervirens. Next base: position 596,471,223 of record CM053783.1, read on the forward strand.
ATTACAGGTATAGATGTGGAACAACAAATTGAAGTATATATTTAAATACCCTTTTCATGGAACTTGCAAGATCCATGAGCATAAATTTTTTCAGAGCAGTGAAGTTCAAGGTCAACTTTTTGGGGCATAATTGTGCCCCAGGGTAAGATTGTGCCCTACTATTTGAGTCAAAGGTGACCTATCCTTAGAAAAAAAATGATTTATGGGTTTTGAAGATCTCACGATTTTAGTTTAGAAATGCAAAGTCAATAGATTCTAAGATTATTTGATAGGGTTTTCATCTAATTCTTTTTCGAAGGTAAGTACCTTTTTATTTTCTTTATTTCAATATTAATCTCCTATATTTACATCCCATATCATTATAATTTAAATGTATGTGTAAAATATAGGTATAGGGTCTCTTTCATGTGCATTATTCTAAACCTTATTCATCATTTGTATTTTATTCTATACACATATCCGCTACATTTAATGTGAAACATATTGTAGGACAACCAATTTGATGAAGTAAATCCATCAATTCTACATGAGATTTATCCCACTATGACCTTCTACCCCTTAGTGTTTTCCCAAATCTTATCAATTTATCTACCAAACTAGATTGAGGTGTATTTTCCATATTATTTTGTAAATCATTGATGGTAATTGGCATGTTTTTAAAGTTTCTATTTACAAACACTGAAGATGAGTTTTGTGCTCAATGTCTCATGATCATGTTCATCACAAAATAACAAAATCTGGGATGCTTTCCAAAATAATGATCCCTATATCGTAATAGATGCTTCACAAATTCATGGAGATGCACTTTCCTCAACCGTATTTCTAACCAATCACACTCACCATCAAGAAATAGTGTCAGGAATTCCATATCTAGCAATCATGTTATGACAAACTCATTTATTTGGATGCACCAATACTTGGCAAATCTATCAATGATGTTGGGTTTGCATCAGGATTATTAACCCATGCACAAATAAGTTCTATTTTCTTTTTTATATTAGGTGGTCTTGAAGCCATTAATTTTGTATGTTCTATTATATTTCCTTCATCGATTTCCACAACTGGACCCACAAAAATAACTTCATTTTCATCTATATCGAAATCCATATTGATTGTCTTCAACCTACAAAATATATTTTTCAGCTCTATTTCTAGGAAGATCATCGAGAGAATTTTCATTAATTTGAAAATTAGAGTAAAATTTTTCATTCTCTACTTTGTATTTGAGTGGTTTGTAGACACGATCCCTATTCATAGTAAATTTATAGTATGTCCCATGTTGATCTCTCTGTCAAACAATTATAATTGGAAAATTATCTATTATATGTGGCAATATATTGCAAATGCATTCTATATTTTGTGGGAAACTTATTGTGTGTACTTTGTATTTGTATTGACCACCTATTGCATGTGTTACTTAAATTATGGGGTTAACACAAGCAATTAACATTTCCTCAACTTGAGTCAAGTTTGCAAGCTCATCAGGTTGTACCCCTAGATCCATGTTATTTAAAGAATAGAATCTATTATTTCCTCTTTCTTTCTGACATTTAGTACATACTAAACCTTCTGAGGCGCATGGCACTTTCATCCCTAGATAAGATTCTTAAAAAATACAACACATGTGGCATTGTAAAGCTATTCAATTGCTGTCAGAACTCCAGTTGGAATCTATAAAAATCATCTTGAAGAAATCCACTTGGATTTTGTGTATTTTCTACATTTTCTTGTCTGCCTAAATTTATCCCAATTTGAATTGCATGATGAGGTGTTTAGACACACACTCTAGTGTTATTAAATTTTTATTTTGAAGATTCAATCTTGTATTTGTGGGCAATGGTTGATTGTACCTCTCATTTGACTCTAAATCAGCTTCATGTCTTTCTTGTATGGGTGCATGTGATACTTCACGAGAAGTTCTTTGTCAACATTTGCATTCCTATTTCCTTGTTCTTTGTTCTCAAATTTCAATTATTGTACTGATAATTTTTCCTTGTGTATAGCACAATTCTTGTAGATTAAATATAATAAGGGCCAAATTAACTTGGATTAATCATGGGGATAAAGGGTCTAGATACTTGTTGATCTAGATTCTTAAAACTATGAAAGGTAGAGAAAATATTGGTTTTGTTTGGGATGATGGGAAATAAATCAATAGACAAGAGGAAATTATGAAAGAAATTGCTTCTACTTATAATAAATGGTTCATTTCAGAGGAGGTTGGGTTAGAGATGGAAAATTCTAGATCTACAATCAACAAGACCATTCAAAAGAAGGTGATATCGAGTCCCTCAAGTTTGAACTACTTGATATAACCATCACACTTGAAGAAGTTAATCTTTCCATACATATCTTAAGAAATTAAAATTCTCCTAGCCTTGATGACATGCCTATGGAGTTCCACGAGAGAAACATCCATTGAATTAGAGAGGGGCTAATGCAAGTTTACAAGGAAACTACTGAGAAGAAGTCTTTGGATTCAGATAATAATTTAGGTCTTAAAAAAATAACTCATAAGGATGGATATAGGACTCTAATAAAAAAATGAAGGCTTATTACTTTACTAAATGCATCCTATAAGATCTTGGCTAAGAATCTTTCCCTAAGTTTAGAAAAAAGATTTACTCCATGTGATGAATCCTTCACAAACTAGACTTGGCAAAGGCCACTATATTTGGGAGAACTTGGTAACCTGCTGGGAGGTGATGGAATAGGCTAGAGTGTCCAATCAAAAAGTTTACATGCTTCTCTTAAATTATGAGGAATAATTTTATTAGTTTGTGGTGACTGATCAGGGAAGTACTGCACACTCATCATAGTTCCTCAACAAACTATTTTATCGATTATTTTGTTTGGGGGCCAACATAGTATAATTATTCTATCCCTAATTTTGTAAGCAGTAAAATCTTGTATAAAATAGCTTAGGGTTAGGGATTTTAGACTTTGTGATGAGATAGAAGCTTCTTGTGGTGGAATTAAACTATAAGGGATTATAGATTGCAATCAAGTTTTAATCATTGGATAATAAAAATATTGGACTCATTTTTTGGTGGACATAGCCCAATGATTGGGTGAACCACATTAAATCTTTGTGTCTTGTTTTCTCTTCTATGTGCTTTATTATTTTTTCTGATATTGGATATATTTTCATGTAATTGTTATTTTTGTCTCGTTAATCCTAACAAATTTGACAAAATATAATAGAACTATATCTTCATGATGCTCAAGAGCTTGGGATTTTCTAATTTTTTTTCTAGATGATACAAACACTTACGAAAGGAGCTAAGGCTAGGGTGGATCTTGATGGAGTTAGATTTGAGCCTTTTGAACTATATAGGTCCTTTAGGGAAGACATCCCTCTAGCACCTTTCTTTTTTATTATAGAAGTTTGTAATTTGTACTACATATTCAAGAATAATTTATTTTCCCATAAGTTATAATCATTTTGCTACCTCCTAATGGAGATGAATTATCAAACATACAAATTGTTAATGATACAACAACTGCCATTTAATTGGATTGAATAATTTCTACAACCGTATTTGTAAAAAAAAATTTGTAAATCATCAAGGAGCAAGATATCTTTCTTAGAAATAGGGAATACTAAGAGGGAGTGGATCAGTATTCCAACACTTTTTCCCCAATTAAAGATTTTAGTATATAACCATAAAATTGCATAATTGGATAACATAAAAATTAAAGTGGATAACATAATGAAACTCATAACACAAAATTTTTTAACTAGGAAAATCCTGGCCAAGGGAAAGCCTTGGTGAGGATGGTACCCACAAAATGATGTAGAAATAAAAATACTCTATTAGAAGTATTGACTATCTTAGGAGTATTACTACATATATTTAGTACATCAATCCTTGTTATAGGTCTAGGCCCTATTAGAGGCCTCAACCCTATAAATATTTGTATTACAAAAGGATCTTATTGCACATACAATGATTTACAATCTACATAAGAGATCTAGATATTGTGCTAAAATTGACTTTATTGATATCTTTAGTATCTTATAAGTCCCTTTGTGTTTCTCGCTTTGATCATGCCCATATATCAATTGACTAAATTTTATCATCATAACATTAATATCTCATCATACATAAAGCTTACATGTCATAATCATAACATAGAATATCTCCATATATCAACAATGTTTTCATATATATCCTTTGTATTTGTCCTATCTAGTAGAATCGATAACATAATGTTTAAAAAATTATCCAAAACTTATGACAAAAATTCTCTAACTGAGGATTAATATCTAGGATATCATCCCTGTTTTTCTAATTAATTTAATTTTCAAGACAATTCACTTCCTTAGCGAAATTATCCATTCTTTACCATATAATGTGACTCTGGGACAATAAATTGTCTTCATTCTTTCCAACCAAAAACCATGCCAACTATTATAATAACACTAGAAAACATAAATGTTTCATCTACATACTCTATTGTATCACATTACAAAATTGTGGCTAGTTATATTATCTTAGTGAAGCCCGCTAACTAAAATTGTACCTCTGTTATACTTAGAAAATTTCTTCATCAATCAAAACCAAAGATATTCCATAACTTCATGCAACCTTACCTTATGAGAGTGTTTCCATAAATGATAACATCCATTTTTCCAAACTAGCCAACTTTCCAACATTCTCCCCTTTTGGCATTGATGGCAACACTTAGTGAAGAATTGGCTAAGTGTCAAAACTAGAAAACTTAAAAATTGGCCAAAAAATTTATCCATAGGAAAAATTTCATTTTTATATTAGATAACATTTATTCACACTATATTCCTACTTGGTTAATATTTTACTTGTCTTGATATACTTACATGCATACTTTATTGCTTTAACTTCATATATTTTTCACTATCTTAACTCTCCCTTGTTATTAATGGAAAAGGTGAGTGCATTTATATACAAATAAAAATTATAGTGCTTGTGTCACATCTAGAGATACCTTATAACATCATAAAATTTCCTTCTTAGAGTCTCAAACTCTATGTCCCATGTCTTCTTCATTCTTTCAACTACATGTATGATAGCTCAAATGGTATATGTTGTAATGTTCGCTCTATTTTGGTCAAGTGGTTTGAATGTCTCATTGGTATTTTATGAAGACTCTAATAACTCAAGTTATTTTTGCATCATGTACAATTTGGGACTCAAAATAATTCACAATAGTTCAAGTCTCACCAACATTCTAGACTCTCTCTTTGTAGAACATTGATGACATATTCAAAAGTATTGCTTATTGCCTTATGCATGTTTGTTACACTTAACTCTTTCTTCTCAAATTTATCACCTAGCTTTTCTTCATCTTATTTGATATACTTGGTTATATCTTCAACATAATTAACTAATTTTGTGCATGTGATGTAAACTTTCTTATCTTGTTGTACATAGCCTCTTATGTCTTTGACTCATCTATCACTTGGACATCATTTATAATATTTACACAAATTTTATCAAATTGTTCTGCTTCAAATTCTCTTTCAGCTTTTGCCTTAGCTAATTTTTAAAGTGTAGTATAATGAATATCAAATTCCTCTATTATCTTTGATAGATAATTCCATTTCCATATTATCCCACTTATTCCTTATGTTAACAACTTCTTTCTTTGCCATTTTAGTTGTTATTGGAATTATGCCAGCATTACCAATCCAGTCACAAGGTGGATTAATTCCTTAGTTATCATAGTAGGCTTTTCTCCTAACCAAAATATCTAGTCATGAATCTTACTAAGCACTATCCTAATCCATTCCATTTCCACAAACTCCTCATAGTCCATATACTATATAATGTTTATATTTTTCAAATGTGCAAACTCAAGTCTAAGGGTCTTGTTTGCATTGCATATCTTTGCTAAGTATTCCCTTACTTCCTCATTCCTGATTGACTCAAACTTAAAATGAATGTAATCTCTAATATCTTCTATGTGTAATACTCCTTCTAGGGTTTGTGAAAATTCTTCGGTAGGGTTATCTTCCATAGATACAAATTATTTTTTCTTGAACTTATATCCAAATTTGTCTATCCACGATCTACTATCTTTAAAAAAAACTACAATTTATTAAAGATAACAACTTCACAATATGTAAGATACCTCTCAACAATCATGTTAGGGCTTTCTAAAAATCATTTGAAAATGCCTTGATATTATTCCCAATATTTAATCTAGGCTCTCTGATGTCTTTTATTGCTTGAACCGTGATAATTATTTCAACTTTACTCATTAAATTCTTAGCATAACCCTTATGTCATTAATGTGTTTAGTGAAATACAAAGGGCTAACAATCTTTTAATAGAGCATGCTTAAACTCATGGAAAACATCTATACCAACATATTAAAATATGAGAACATAGATATAATATCTATGATACCTTACATATCTCATTTTATCTTTGCATACCTTAGCTCTTTGAATTTAGGGTGTGATAATTTTTTGATGAAATGGTCCCCCTATAGCTATGATAGATATTTAGGTTAAAGTATAGGGTTGAGCGCTTAGAATTGCTTCCCCTTTGTTTTCTACATTAACCTAATATGTTTCCTTCCATATCTTGGTGTTAGCAACACTACCTCTCCTCATAAAAGTTTTATTAATGCTTTTATTCTAAAATTTGTTGAAATTGTTGTTTCTTCTTCCAACATATTTTTTCCTTTTGATATTAGGTGTTCTAATTTTGTTCACAAATTAATTAAATATGCAATACCTAGATTTATGACCCAAATTATTACAATTATAACATGTAACAATTGAATTTCCATACCTTGATCTATTCTAGTTAACTTGTAGTCTAAAATCTTTGGCTATTTGTCCTAAGTTATTACATTTGTAGCATGTGACACCATTTCTAATAAAATTACTCATTCCCAAAGGTCTTCTTATTGTCATGTTTTATTTCTCATTTGTTCTCCCACTAGATCTCTAACTAGGTATCTTGTATTCATGTTATTTTTTTCCATAAAGCCAACAATTGAAGAAATATATAGTAAAAGGTTTTATATTCATGTTATAGTTGCAATCTTTCTTCACGTTTCATATTTGTTGCAATCATAACACCCTCCTTTGAATGTTTTCCTCTATTCCTTAGGTTCCTCAATCTGATCTGATATCTGATTTGGATCTTGTTTAGGTTCTTGGTCAGCTATATTCTTAGATTCCTTAGAATATTTTCCTTTTATATATCCAATACTTTCCATATCTCCTTTGGGATTTTATAATATTAGTTGATCATCAAGTTTACTAGGTACTTGAATATAACTTATCAAGATGTAACTTTGTCTAAACAAGATCACCTTTCAAAATGTTATTATACTTCTCAAGTTCCTTGTACTTAAGCTTTGCATCATAACATTATAATTTTACCCTTTTTAGTTGAGTGGATAAATATTTACATTCAATAATTTTACCTTTTAGATCCACTTCAAGTTTGTCTTTCTATGATTTTCTCTCAGCTGATATCTTGATAAAATCAAGTGATGTAACTTCAAGTTTATGATTTAGTGCTTGATTTTATTTCTTTAGTTTCACAACCAAATATGATTCTTTGACCCACTCAACTAGCTCTTTCCTCTTGGTCCTAGAGACATCAATATGATCCTTAAGTTGCTTTATGTAGTCTTGTGCATCCTTGAGTTTGATTTTCAATATTTCCTTCTCACCATTTTTCTTGGTATAATTCCTCAAGTGTTTCTTCATAGTTGCTTTGATTTTAAATGCATTGTGAGCTCCCTAAAGCTATTAAACTTCTCTTGAGTAACTATGCACTAATATCAATTGTTAGAAATATGGAATACTGAGAGAGGGGTATGAATCAATATTATAACACTTTTTTCACAATTGTAGATTTCAACACATAAAAATAAACTTTTATAAATGAACAAACTAAAAAGTAAAGTGTATAACACAATGAAACTAATAAAACCATATTTTTTAACTAGGGAAACTTTGGCCAAGGGAAAACCCCAATGGGGATGGTACCCACAAAATGATGGACTAATAAAAACTATTGTATTAGGAGTGTTGACCCTATTAGGATTCTTAATACATACATTTAGTACACTAGTACTCGTTAGAGGCCTCAACCCTATTAGGATTTGTATTAAAAAATGATTTCACTACTCATACAATGATTTATAATCTATATAAGAGATATAAATACTATACCAAAATTGACGTTACTAATATCTTCAATATCTGATAAGTTCTTTTGTATTTCTCATATTTGATCACGCCCATATATCAAATGACTTCATTTGATCATCACAACATCAATATCACTTCATACATAAATCTTGCATGTCATAATCATAACGTAATATATCTTTGCATATAGAAAATGCCTTTATATATACCCTTTACATTTCTCTTCTCCAGTCTGCCTAATAACAAAATGTGTAAACTTTTAACCAAAACTTATTATCATAATCTGCTAACTGGGGGTTGACATCTAGGATGTCATCCTTCCTTTTTCAAGTAATTGAATTGTCAAGAAAATTCACTTCCTTAGCCAAATTATTTGTTCTTTACCATATACTCTGACTCCGGATGATAAATTGTTTTCAAGCTTTCCAACCAAAAATCATGCTAATGCACCAAGTAAGGGATTGACTACTCCAACCTAACATAATTAGATTTAGGAAGATATTTTTGGCAAGTTAGCTAGTATGAAAACATGGATTTTTTCATTTATGGAAACACTCACATTAATTGGGGTTGTGTGAAGGTAAGGAACAATTTTGGTTTTGATTTATGAAGAAATTGTCTAAGTATAGCAAAAGATTACTATTGACAAAGGTACAATTTTAGTCATTGAGCTTCACTAAGATAATATAATTGGCCACAATTTTGGAATATGATACAAGAGTATGTAGATGGTATATTTATGTTTTTTTGTTATGAATATAATAATTAGCATGATTTTTGGTTGGAAAGCATGAAGACAATTTATCATCCGAAGAACACAATACACCAAGATTTAACATGGTTCACCCAATCCCTGGGCTACTTCCACCAAATAGTGAGTCCAATATTATTAGTATCTAATGATTACAACCTGATTACAATCTATAATCCCTTACAACTCAATATCACTGCAAGATGCAATTATCACATCACACCTTATGAAAATCCCTAACCCTAAGCCCTTTTTATACAAGTATTTTTTCTTCTTTAAGGTTAAAATTAGTTACAACATGTCTGCCATAAAATTATCAAGGAATTATGGAGTATATATAGATTTTCCTTGACCAATCACCACAAACTATCATGAAGGTTAAATTTATTGCACCAAGTAAGGGATTTACTACTGACTCCGGATGATAAATTGTCTTCATGCTTTCCAACCAAAAATCATGCTAATTATTATATTCATACCAAAAAAACATAAATATACCATCTACATACTCTTGTATCATATTCCAAAATTGTGGCCAATTATATTATCTTAGTGAAGCTCAATGACTAAAATTGTACCTTTATCGATAGTAATCTTTTGCTATACTTAGACAATTTCTTCATAAATCAAAACCAAAATTTTTCCCTACCTTCACACAACCCCAATTAATGTGAGTGTTTCCATAAATGAAAAAATCCATGTTTTCATACTAGCTGTCTTGCCAAAAATATCTTCTTAAATCAATTAATGTTAGGTTGGGGTAGTCAATCCCTTACTTGGTGCAATAAATTTAACCTTCATGATAGTTTGTGGTGACTGGTCAGGGAAAATCTATATATACTGCATAATTCCTTGATAATTTTATGGCAGACATGTTGTAACTAATTTTAATCTTAAAGCAAAAAAAAATACTTATATAAAAAGGGCTTAGGGTTAGCGATTTTCATAAGGTGTGATGTGATAATTGCATCTTGCAGTGTAATTGAGTTGTAAGGGAGTATAGATTGTAATTAGGTTGTAATCATTGAATACTAATAATATTGGACTCACTATTTGGTGGGTGTAGCCCAGGGATTGGGTGAACCATGTTAAATCTTGGTGTATTGTGTTCTCTTCTATGTGATTTATTATTTTCTAACATTGGTTATTTTTGCATGTTATTGTTATTTCTTTTCATGCTTAATCCTAAACTTCGTAGGGGGTTCCTAGTCATCACGTCAAGTATTTAGGTATTCCATTTTTAGTTAATCAAAATTTGAATAAAATGTGGAATTAGATCAAAGAAAAGATAGATAATAAGTTAAGTAAATGTAATGCTAACTACCTCTCATTGCGACAAGGTTCCAAGTTTGTGAAAAAATCCTTTCTTCATACACTATCTAAGACACATAACTTTGTCTCTTCAATCAAGCCATTCAATTACATCCAAATGAAGATTAGAGACTTCAAATTGTTAAGAAGCAATGGGGCTAAAAAGAGATGTTGTCAATTGGAAATGGTTCACTATGAATAAGGATATTATAGTGATGGGCCTAAAAGACCTTAAAATTGAAGGAACTAATCAAATGGATTACTAAAGCCACACACAGGGAGGAACCTTGGAAGGTGTTAAATAAGAACAACATTGCTAGAACTTTCTCAAAAAAGTCCTCATATTGGAAGGGTCTTCACATCAAGGATTTTATTAGGAAATTTTGTAATTAAAGAAAAGGGATTTAATGTTTTCAAGGTGATATGGAAGAGTTGGGAAAGTATTACAGGATTAAAATCAAATAATAGTTTGATTGAAGAGAATAACATGATATGTGGGGACAATTCAACTTGGTAGAACACTAGACATGGGGATAAGTCATTGGCATTATAATAGGATTTTTCAACAAAGAAGTGGACAATTAAAGGTATCAAATTACTTTCAGATGTTACCCAAGATGGAAACTTAAGCAACTAACAAATTGTTAGTAAATTTGACCTTGGATATTATTGGAGAACCTACACAATGATAAGGTAAGCTTGTAAAAATTTGGAGCTTCCCAAATTGTATTAATGCAAGGAACGAATAATCTCTAAACTCAAATGGTCGGATGGTACCATGCTTCCATACACAAAGCCAAATAGATCTATAAAATCCTTATAAACAACCATGACATTCTTGAGCATCATAATACCAAATTGAATCTAAACTTTGAAATCATTGATTGGAAAAAAATCCTCTTGGAACAATAACATAGACAACTTGAACCAAAAAAAGCCTTTTTCATGTGGTGTCTTCTCCTGCATAAACTATCTACTTTTTTAAAATGGTGAATTTAATACATGTTCCTTCTGCAAATGTCCAAATGGTGTTAACCATTTTTTCTTTGATTGGTTATTTTCCAAAGAGGTGTTGGGTATTTTTGAACTTTATTTGCACTATAATTTCAGCCTCTTGTATATTTTAATGGAAAGCTTATATTATTTTTTCCCTATACTAATTATGGATCTAGAAACCTTAGTGAGTCTCTTTAGATACTTATCTATCATTCTGTTGCCACGCAGGTTACTATCCCATTTTCTAATATCTCTCCTCAACCTTAGAGGAGAAAGGGTCGACATTTTGATGCTCCTGAGGAATTTTTTTTTTAAAGAAGAATACCTAGGTGATGACACTGAGGTTGTTGCTCATGCAGTATTAGGGTTGGGGACCCCTTGGGCAAGTGAAATCTACAAACTTCTACAACTTGGCTAGAATATGGCCATGTGACCATTTATATTAGGTGTGAATCCTGGAGAATTGAAGCACCATAAGAAATGGGCATTAATTAGTAGATATTTTCTCCAAAAATGGTTTCATTTGGCTGAAGTGGAGGAGGGAAACCAATGGCTTCAAGAATTCATAGACTTAATAAGCTCTCATGATTTCTATACAGAGTTGTACTTGGGTTTACCCCGGATCGTCATCCTATTGACCTTTTTGTTTAGTTTTTGTTTTATTTTATCAAATTACAATTGTTGTACATTTGTCTACCTATAGGCTATAGGTTGTAATTTTCAAAAAAATATCAATGAAAATTTTGTAATTCCATATAAAACTATGTTTTATTGTTCTATTGTCTTCTTCAATGTTTTGGCATTTTCAATTTATTTTCTTTAAATTTGTAAGAAACATAATATAATATTTAACATTGATTTAAAATTTAATAGATTGAGGTTTAACATTTAACATGTAATTCAAGTAATAAATCATTTAATTCACATTTCAATTAAGTTTATGGTAATATTAGCACCATTATATCAACTTAGATCAATGAACCAAGATGACTTTCAAGAAAATTTGGGGAACACTTAACCATTTTTGTAAATGTAACCTAGAAAGAAGACGTGCCAACTCTAAAAATTATTATTGTAATCATATTTATAGTATAAATGATATGTGTAGCAGAAATGATATTGCAGTCGACACTAATAACCATTCTAATGAGAGATGGATTCATGTCAAATCACTACTCATAAAACATTGGTCAATGAGTTTGACTTAAAAACTACATAGTTAAATTCTGATAGCAATATCACTATTTGACTTGTTGTGGAAATTATCTCCTACTTATCAATTGATGAGATTAAGGGGATTTATAATGAATGGTTCATAAGTTACAACACTTGGTGAAGGTTTTGCAAATGGGGTTGCAAGCAAAGTGGGTTAACCATGGAGGAAACTTTGAAGTTAAGTGCGCTCAAGCTGGAGTAACCAGGATGGGGGACCTCTCAAGAAATCTCAGAGCTTCAATTCTATAAGCATCACCTAGATCCAATGAGCACAAAGTGTTCCATTTATTCTCATGACAGATGGATTCATGTTGAATCACTACTCATGAAACATGAGACAATGAGTTTGACTAAAAAATTGCACAGTTAAATCTTGATAGCAATATCACAATTTGACTTGTTGTGAAAATTATCTCCTACTTATCAAGAAATGGTATTTACATTTATAGTCAATTAATATATTAATTATTTAATTAATTTAAATTTGATATGCTTTTCTTGGGAATTATCAAGCATAAGATTAGTTAATGAAAATATATAATTACTACCATACAAGTGTCAAGTATGAATTAATAATTTTATCTTATGTAACCTCTCTTATTATGTGTTTTAATTATGCTGAGAGGCATTATATACAATGGCAACACAAATCCAAATATAAGGACAAGAATATGTAAAAATATATTCTTTGCCAATAAAAAAGAAATGTGAGCAGTTAAAAATAATTTAATTCAATATAAATTTATAAAATAATAAAACAAAAGAACATTCCAAAAATAATAGCAATAATAGCTACCCAAAATAATAGGAAGACAAATGGCAAGGCCAATATAATAGGCCCAAAAAATAGGGTCAAACTAATAGGGCCCAAAACTAGGGCCGAAATAATAGGACCCAAAAAAATAGGGCTGAAACAATAGGGCCAAAATAATTTTTATTTTTTTTCAGATATGAAATATTTTTGTCATTGTTAAATTTTTTTTGCATGCACATTCATGCTTGATTTTGGTGGAGAGTAGGAGAATTTGAATCTTCTTTGTGGAATGTCGAGAGACATCCATTGGAGGATATGAGGAGCCTCTCACAAGTTATAAAACATAAGCTCCTTAGTTCATTTTTATTTGTGTTTTTGCAGAGAGAAAGAGATGGAGAGTCTTGGATGAGGAGATTGAAGTTTTTGAAGAGGAGTAGATTGAGGTTTTGGAGAAAAAAATTTGCAAGTGAGATTTGTATTTTATATTTTATATTTAGTTTTTTGTTTAGATTTAGATTTAGTTGTGTATTTCCATTTAGATGTAGATTTAGTTTCAAAATTAGTTGTGATGTTATACTTTTATCTCAATTTCAATTTCAATTATTTTCATTTAGATTTAGAATTGCATTAAAAATCTATTTGATTTATATGTTTGATAATACTTGGCATTTTCATGTTTTTAAAGTGCATGTTTCAAATTAGTTTTAGATTTGCAAGTTTCATATTAGTTTTAGATTTTCATGTTTCAAAATAGTTTTAGTACATTTTTTAGATTTGTATGTTTCATAATAGTTTTAAATTTGCATGTTTCATATTCAATCTTATCTTTAATGTGGATGGCAATACCTCCATCATAATGAAATTTATATATTTTTTAAGTTAATGATTTGTGTAAAAAAGACTAACCGTATATAAGTTATATTTTGGCATTATTTATTAAAATTAGGTATTTATTTATTAAGTATTTTTCATTATATATATAATGTTTATGATTGTAGTGTTTGATAATGTTAGAGTAAATAATTAATTATTAATTATTTATTCTATTTACTTAGGCTTACTTAGATTAATGCATTTATTTAATATTTTTTATTTAATAGTTGTAGTGGTTAGTTGTTGACAACACAGGAGTTTGTTCCCTTATAGCATGTTACACCTTTTTGTGGAAGTGTGCTTGGTTGTCAACCTTATCTTCTACCTCCTTCTAGCTTGTTCTACAAGCTTCTATGAGGCCTTTATATTTTCTCTCTCTCTCATTGTAAATTCATTCACATAGTAATTTTATTTTTCCTATTGTGAAATATTTTCTCTTGCATTGTTTGCTTCAAGCTCTTGCTCCTTCAGTTTCTCTTCAGCAAGCTATTTGCATGCAAGTGATCTTGGTGCACTATGGAGTTGAATTTTATCAACTTCTACATGGTATCAGAGCCTCCTTGCTGTAGAACAAGATTTTAGTGTGCAAGGAACATTAACATTAAAGAAAGCATTCAAAAACCAAAACTAAGTTCATATATATGTTTAGACAAAGAAAACAAACAAGAGATGCGAACCTCAAAGGATGAAGCATTTCATTGCTTTCTTGATTTTGTAGATGTGTCCTTTGATGTGGATGTATGCTCAATTGCTCAAAGTTGCTTCAATGGTGGAGATAGATAATAGCAAATTGGTAGCTTTGTGAGCTCTCAATTTGGCATTATAAGGGTATGGGTATGGATTTTGGCTCTCAAAAGGGCATGATAACTTTAGCTCAAAGATTGTTGATGAAATGGCTTGGGATGGGATTCAATTTATAGGCCAAGGGGTAGAGGGATGGAGGGCTTAAATGCAAGGATGGGGAGATGGTTAATGAGGGCTAAGATGCACTCAAAGGGGAGCACATGGATTGTGCTTGTTTAGCACCAATGGGAAGGTGACACTTGTCACAAGGACGATGAGTGTGAGAGGGTAGGGTAAAGGGTTGGTTAAAGGCATGATGAGTGTGGTTGAGTATGTAAGAGGGATGTAAGAGGAATGAGTGTGGAAGAGGGAAGAGTGTGGAAGATGGATGTAAGAGTCATGAGTGGGCTTGTAAGAGTCTTTTATGGTTTGTAAGAGCACTCATGACTTGGTGGTTGGAATTTTTGAGGGGGGGCTTTGGTTTGGTTTAGGAAAGTCTTAAAGTTGTTTAGGGAATGTGACAACATTAAGGGGTGGATTAGGCTAGGGTTTAGGATTAGATTAGGAATGTTAGAGATGTGCAAGTGGATGGCATTAATGAAGGTGGGTGAGTTAGTGGCTAAGCTTGGTTAGTATGGGTAGATGGGGTGGATTAGGCTAAAATGGAGGATTAGGGATAAGTTAGGGGTTTTTGGATTTGAGGATTTTATTTATCAAATAGATTTATTTAATAAATGGGGATTTTTGGAATTAGATAGAAGAATAGGATTTAATTGATAAATAAAAGGTTATTTGATTTATCAATTAGGACTATAGATGATTAATTAAAGTAATCAGCTAGGGGATGGCAAATAATTAATCAAATAAGAATTCAATTAATGATGCCTTTAGGGATAACTAAATAGGATTACCAAAGCGGTGTAATCAAATTTAGGTGTCTACACCTACTGCTTCTTGTTTGAAAGATTTTTTGAAGCCATGATTCAGAGACACAAACCCTAGTTTGTTTGTGATTTTTTCTTCAACTGAGAGGAAGAATATTTTTCCAGTATTTGGAGAAAAAGGAGAAAGAGGGTTTGACATAACAGATCTGACTTTTTTGGGCTTTTTTCTTTATTTTTTGGAGGTGTGACGATGGAAATTTAGAAAAAATAACTACAGAGGTGATTTTCAAATAACAATATCTCCCTCATATTGACTCATTTTTTCAAGCAATTTTTTTTTTTGTTTTGGGGTAGAATTTCATGATCTACACATTGGTGCAAGTGGTTTGAGATCTTTGTTCCTGTATTTTTCTACAACTCGCAAATCTCAAATTTTTTCCACTTAAAATGCTTTGTACATGCTCATCTGGACACATAATCAGGTTCCATTTTTTTGAAAGTGCATTTTTTTGTCTACTTTCTAGATCTGCAATTAGATTATAGGTTATGTGGACAAAAATACTACTTTCAAAAATAGGCCCTAAATTGGCTATTTTAGTTGCACTAACTATAGAGTGCCCAAATCATACATTAGGGGGTATTTTCTTTTATGTAATTTAATTCAAAATAAGACCCTTCTACTTCTATCTTCTTCTCTCTCAATGGGGGATCCATCTGTGACCCATCTCACACCACACAACTACCACACTTGGAAGGCACAAATGACATGGCTTCTCAAGTCAAGGGGCTTATGGTCATGTCTGGATGAGAATCAACCTATTCTTACATGAGCTTTTGAGGTTCTTCAGCATAGGAATAAAATGGATGAGGCCATGGGATCAATTGCAGTGAACATTTCAAATAGTTTATTATTTCACTTGGATGGTTTGACCACACCATGGGCTTATTGGCTCAAATTTTAGACTTTGTTTGGCACAGTGAATGAGTTTCGGGCACTTCAACTTGATGCAGAGTTGACTTCTTTGACACCTGACAACTTTTCCACCATTGAGGACTTCTTGATGAAGTTCAAATCTTTACGTACAGTTTTGCAAGGATGTGGGAAAACCAAGATAGATGATGAGTGTATCTTTTTATACTCTCAAAGTTGAGGGGACAATATCAAATCTTCTCTTCCACTTTCTACTCCACTATGGATGCCTTAGGTGACAGAAACATGATGCCTTCATTTGAGATATTTTGTGATCGGTTAACTCGTGAACAGTCCAAAATCAATCAGATGGATTCATTTTCAGGTTCATAGTCATAGGAATTGCTTGTCAAGGATACACAGGAGCAAAACTCCAAGCAAATATCAGATCCCTCTTCTACTAGTTCATCATCTTCTAAGAAGAAGGAGAAAAACAAGATTGAGACTCCTACATGTTCCTATTGTCAGAAAGGATCTCATGATGAGACACATTGTTTTTAGAAGAGATTTGATGGCTATGAGAAACAAATTACAGATTTGCAAGCTCTTCTTTAGAAGAACATTTTCTCTTTTCCATCCTCTTCTACCTCATAGGGGTCTACCTTTCAATATTCTTCAACATCTATTCCATCTACATCAGATCTTGGAAAGGGTCATGCATTACAGGTTTCCATTGCATCTCCTTCATAGGTTCCCTGGATACTGGATTCAGGTGCTTCTAACCATATGACATCTTCTCAAGGTGTCTTCTCTACTCTTGAGGCTTCTCCTATTCATCATATTCTCACAGGGAATAACACTACCCTACCAATCTATGGGAAAGGTTTAGTTAGCATTCAGGATGACACCTTCAATGATATATTGTATGTTCCATCTCTATCTACAAACCTTCTCTCAATTTCTCAGATTACACGTAGTGGATCGGGGAAGACAGTTGAGTTCACTGCTGATTTAGTCTTCATTCGAGATCATGTAATAGGAGGTCTTATTGCTACAAGGGTAGTT
Source organism: Cupressus sempervirens (assembly GCA_028749045.1). Classification (NCBI taxonomy): domain Eukaryota; kingdom Viridiplantae; phylum Streptophyta; class Pinopsida; order Cupressales; family Cupressaceae; genus Cupressus; species Cupressus sempervirens. Next base: position 596,488,926 of record CM053783.1, read on the forward strand.
GATCCTTCCACCCATCTCTACACCTTCTCACACTTTGATCCACCATCTCCATTGTTAGAGCACACTTCTTCTCTTTTGCAGGAGCATCATGTGGTTCAGTCAAGATACTTGAACCTTTGTATTGTTCCTAAGATCCCTATTTTGACTTCCAAACCACATCCAGTTGAGGTTTTTTCTCTTTAATAGGATTCTTCTTCTGCTCTGTCTGATCCTCCAACTCCATTCATCGAGCCTCCAAGTGCACCTATTGCAAATTCTACAAAGGACATTCATGACAGTGTCATCACACCTGCCTTGGGGATTCCCTTTCAGGATCCTCATACTTTCTCCTTTGAGCATCAACTAGGCCTTCCAGTTTCCCCTCTCATTTAGGGGTTCCCTTGTTCTGCTCCCTTATTTCTTCCATATTGGAGTTTCATTGGTTCAGGGGCTCCATTATTCTGGGAGGGCTTTGGTGCCTTTTCTATCTCTCATGAGGGGACTAGTGGTACTTATGGTTTTGAGTAGGTCTCTTGACTCTTTTCTGGTTGAAGTTGTCCTTGGGGGGATTAGTTGAGGCCTTCCTTCCTTCACTTCATGTTTTTTTTAGCATGTTTTTTTTACCTCTTTTGGGGGGAGGGTTTTTCCCATGTGGCTTTCTCTCTTTCCCCATTTACAGAGGTTGCATTTTCTTGCATTGTACATGGGTACCTAACATGACCTCGTTGTCGGGACTCATTCTACATTTCATCTTAGTTTTGTGAGCTTAAGGCATTCCCCTAAGTTGCACTTAAGGGGGGGTGTTAGTGTAAATAATTAATAATTAATTATTTATTCTATTTACTTAATCTTACTTAGGTTAATGCATTTATTTAATATTTAGTATTTAATAGTTGTAGTGGTTAGTTGTTGACAACACAGGAGTTTTTTTCCCTTCTAGCATGTTTCACCTTTTTGTGGAAGTGTGCTTAGTTGTCAACCTTATCTTCTACCTCCTTCTAGCTTGTTCTACAAGCTTCCATCAGGCCTTTATATTTGGTCTCTCTCTCATTGTAAATTCATTCACATAGCAATTTCATTTTTTCTATTGTGAAATATTTTCTCTTGCATTGTTTGCATCAAGCTCTTGCTCCTTCGGTTTCTCTTCAACAAGCTACAAATAAGTGGAAGACAATTCCACCATACTTCAAATATTACAATCTAAATATTTCATTGAAATTTTGATTTTGATTTATCTTATTTTGAGCATTATTCATTTCAAAAAATTATGCTAATTACTAGTATTTTTTAATTCTAATTATTTCTATATGTTAATGTTTGTTTATCAGTGTGCAGATTATAACTGTTTGAGTGATGGATGCCTCAAATAGAGAATCAAATATTAATTATCCTATCTTGACTACTTTAGTAGCCTTAAATGATTTCTTTAAGACTAAGTTTGACAAGCGCCTACAAACAATTTAAAGAGTCATGCACAATTGGAATTAAAGTCGTGGATAACTTAACATTGTCACTTGACTATGTTGAGGAAATTGAAATAATGCAGATGGAAGATGTTGTAAAGTACATGTATGATGCATCTCTAAAAATGGATGGGTTAATCTCAATGATGAAAGAAGTCTTTCATGATCGTCATAAATACAAAGGTTGCAATACAATCCTAATCATTAAAGAATATGTCATATATTTACACCATTATGGAGAAATATTTTGTATGTATTTCATTCTTGTTTTCAATTTCAGATTTTTTCTTCTTCTAGTTAGTTGTATTGAGAGTTGTGTTCTCCCATTGTTCTACGCAACTTTCATAAAGAAGAGAACATGACAAAATATTTTTTAATTACAAAAGATGTGTCTAATAAATAGGTTAATTAAAAAGGACATCTCAAATATATATGTTGCATTTTAATTTAGTGTAAACCCCATATTCTAATTATAAGTAAAAAATGTATCCTAAGTGTAACCCATATGTCACTAATTTAATGGAAAGTTATAACTCTGCATTGTTGTCTTTCATGACAAGCATATTTATTGAGCACAATTCTTAATCATTACAATAGAACTTGCATTAGCACTATTAGACATTCAACAATATATAACATTGGTCTCACATCATTATGGAGAAATATTTTCCATATGGTTGACTCTTTTGTATTCTTTCACACCTTTTACATATCTAAATAGTTGTGTTGAGACTTATAACCCTACTTTTTTAACAATATACAATTAAATTTTTTTCACTTTTCAAGTCATGTTTAAAACTTATATCTCAATTTTGACCATAGTTCTACACCAAATACTCCAACTAAATCTCATACTTTCCTTAACCATGTTCCTTATTTTATTATAACACTAAACCATTTATCAACCCTAACCATAACACTAAGTGTCATATAAATGAAATTTTAAACCTTTGATCTCAACTCTAACCCTAACTCTATATGTGACTATAATAATCATTTAATAAAATTATATACCTAACCTTAACCCAATCTATAATTACACTACTAACTAGCAATACTATTATATTTTAAATAGTGGGGGGGGGGGGGGGCGGCGAGAGAGAGAGAGAGAGAGAGTTACAAATAATAATTGTAGGTGCCAAAATAATACTAATCACATGTGTTATAATAATGCTAACTCATGTAAAAATCAACCTTATAATTAACTCAACACTAACTTGAACTATAATAATAACACTAATGTAAGCATAATAGGAGCAGTAACCCTAAAAATAATCATAACCGCAATAGTAACACAAACCCTAGAAAACTTCTTAAATAGAACCTAGGAATTATCTTGACAATAATATTATGTTTACTAATAACACTAGCAATAACTATAGGTTAACATTATAAGTTTTCTACAATCCATTTGTAAACCAATTCTTTTCCAGAGTCGATTGTATGTATTTTTTAGCATCAACATTTTTTTATCACACTAACTATAGGTTTGACAATAATACTAACTTACATAAACAAACCTAGTAGTTAACCTAACACTAACCTTTAATTAATATAAGAATAGCACTAATGAACTCACTAGAACACAATCAATAACCATAAGAATAACCTTAACTATAACAATAACATAAACCTAATAAACTTGTTAAATATAGTGTAACAGTTCCCCTAACACTAACCTTTGGTGTACAAATAATACTAACACCAACCATAGTTGTCACAATAATAATAACTGACATAAATAAATAACCTAATATTTATACTAACACTAAGCTCAATTATAACAAAGCACTAAGATTAACCATAAGAGGAGAAGTAACCTAACAATAACCTTAATCATAATAATGGAATGAATAGTAACAAAGTTCTTAAATGTAACCTAATAACTCCCCTAAGAATAACCTTACATGTGTAACAATAGCACTACCACTAACTGTAGGAGTAGTAATAGCATATTAGGTTTTATTGTAACACTAATTATAATCCTAAGAGTTTCCTTATCATAATCGTGCTCCTAACCATAACTCTATATCTAACCCTATATCAATGAGTAATCTTTGTCCTAACCTAATCCTATGTCTAACACTTCACAAATCTTATGTCTGACCATAATTGTAATCATAACCCTAACACTAACCCCAACCCTTCTCCTAATCATAAGTTTAACGCTTACACTAACCATGTACTACTAAATGTAATGAGTTTCCCAATTATAATTCTTAAATCTTAAATCTATCCCTAAT
>CM053783.1:596497610-596520110 GCA_028749045.1 Cupressus sempervirens
TAGGGCAGCCCATCTAGAGCCTCTCTATCCATCCTTCTCCTGTGATATTGACTTTTATTTGTGATAAAATTTTATTTGAAATTAACACCTCTATTATTTTTTATATTGCAAAAGAAGAAGGTTTGCAAGCTGGAGATTATATTTCACCTGTAATTGACACCCTACTTTGAGAATTTCAATTTTGGAATAAATTGATTCCTGATCAAGCAATTGACTCTCAGATAGTTTTTAATCAATTTCCTCAAGTCCCTGGTGCAGGCAGTGTACATCTAATGGCAGAAGATTCCTTGGGATTAGAGGCTAACCTCTATCAGCTTGTGCAAAAGTCTACGATTTCATTACTGCAAGAATCTCAATTTCCAGATCTACACAATCAGGATAATTTGAAAGTTCAACCTCAATCAATATTGCAAACTTTGTCTATTAAACCTCCTATTGTTAAAACATCCAAGGCACGAGGTAGACCGAAGGGTTCCAAGATCAGATCAAAAATTGTTGCTAGTATCCAAACAACATTGGACAATAGCTTCACTACTATTACAAGATCGACAAGGAGAGCTAGTTGTTCTCCTTGTCTCCAATGAAGATCATCTCTTGGAATGTCAGAGGTTTAAATGCCTCTGACAAGAGGCAAAGAATCAAACAAGTCATTGATTCTTTGCAATCAGATATTATTTTACCACAGGAAACTAAAATGTCCCAACATAACTTTGATAAAATAGTTGCTACATGGAAAAAAATGGAAGTCTCAGCATATGCAAGGATTGGGTGCTTCTGGAGGTATAGTGGTACTTTGGAATCCTCTTTCAATTAATTCACAGCTCATCCAACAAGAGAACAATTGGCAGATGCTAAACATATCAGCATTTGACATATCTTTTATTCCAATTAATGTATATGGTCCTGCTTCGTCTTTGGATAAGGCATGTTTATGGAATTCTATCACATGCTCTCTTCAAATGCAAGAGCAATAGCAAGTGGTTATTGGTGGTGATTTTAATGCATTATTATCTCAATCTAAGAAAATTGGAGGCATCATCCCTCCCCATAAAACAATAATAGATTTTAATGCTTTTGTGGATAATAACAATTTAATGGATGTTCTTCCAATTAATGGCTCTTTTACCTAGACTAATAAGAGATCTGGATTTGCTAATATTGTTGCTTGCCTAGATAGATTTCTTTTATCTAATGACTGGAAGTTGAGTTGTTCAGATATCTCTTCAGAAATTCTAACTTTACCAGGTTCTGATCATTTTCCTATATCTTTAAGCCTCATTTGCAATAAAAAATCTTCGGAACAACATTTTCATTCCTCATTCAAATTTGAAGGTATGTGGCTTAGGCATCCCACATTTCTCCTTAGCATCCAACAGTGGTGGAATGAAGTTCCAAGGGAAGATCTTAAAATGCACCAGTTTTCCATGAAGCTTAAATATGTCAAATCTCAAATTAAAATCTGGAATCAACAGGTGTTCAAAAATGTGTTTCATCAAAAGGCAGAAGTCAAGGCACAGTTAGAAGAAGTATATAATTAGATTATCCAACAAGGAATGAATGAAGAAATGTTCTCTTCTCAAAATAATCTGCAATCACAATAGGAGGATCTGTGTGCTAAAGAAGAGATGTACTGGAGACAAAAATCTCGAGAATTATGGCTCCAGGTGTTGGAATATTCAAATATGGAAAGACTACTTATGAGAGGGGGGGGTGAATCATAAGTATCCCATTTTATCCAATTAAACTTTTAACTGAAAGTAAATTGCATGCATGTAAATACATCAAATAAACTTGAAACTAAACACATGCATCAATAACTCATAACATTGGAATTTGATAACCTAGAAACCCTCCAGGAATAAGAAGGTAAAATTGGGGTGGGGATGATACCCACAAAAATTACTGCAGCAATATTGTTCAACCACTTCTGATGGTCTGCCCTATTAAAGGCTTTACACTGTGTCAGTAGTGACCTGGTTAGAGGATTTCAAACACTTAACATGAAGTGTTACCCTGTTAAAGGATTTAATCACCTAATTAAGGATTTATCGAAATAGCTATTAAGCTAAGCTATCACCATAGGATTTTCATTCTAATACAATTGCTAGAGAGTATTAGGTACAATAAACCTGACTGATTACAATCCTTGATTGCTAAATGCAGGCACTTGTTCTGCTTTCTCTGATCTGGATCCTTTTTGTGATCTAATAATCCTCACTTCTAAAAATAGAATTCCTTTTGAACCCTTGTATGTCTTCTCACACCTCTCGTCTTCTTTACAATGAAATTTCATCTTCCTTATAAAGACATTTGAGAATTTAGGGTTAGGTATGGATCTACGATCCACATTCAATCTTCATTTTCCGCTCAATACTTATCTTTTGCTGATTGGTTGCATGCCTTCATCATTTTTCTTATTGGCTGCATGTAAATTGCATAGGAAAAATAAAAGATTCAATCTCATCATTAAATCCTTGGAGATTTACCTTATGTCGGCTGTAAAAATTGTTTGCATCATAGTTTGTGCAATTTCAAACTCTTATGCTGATCTACTGAGTTACTCGGCTCCTGAAGTATTGTTGATACTCGACATATGCTATTTCCTGGATAGCTCGGCACCTATTAACACTCGGCACTTTGTGTTACTCGGCACTTATACTTCACTCGGTATCTGATCTTCACTCGGTATCTAATTTTTACTCGGTATCTGATCTTCACTCGATATCTGATCTTCACTCGGTATCTGAAAACTACTCAGCACATGAAGATCACTCGGCATGCATGATGTACTCGGCTTCCAATGTGGAATGTGATTAAGTGTGTTGGCACTCAAATGTCAAAAACCATTATGAGGTTAACACCAGGATGGGGATAGAAATACAAAGTTTTTCAGCTAAGCAAAAGATAATTAATAGTACAATCTTTCATATCAAAGATGCTTCATCTAGTGATCTTCTGACCAATGAAGAGCTTATTAGAAATGAAGGTCTTAAAATTTTTTAAAAGCCTTCTTGCGCTTGATGTTTTGCCTAATCCCTTTATGTCACAAGTTGAAGAACTTCTTGAATCTATTCCAAAACTGATTTCAAATCAAGATAATGATATTTTGATGGCTCCTTTCACCATTCAAGAAATTTGAAAGTTTGTATTTTTCTTTCTGTCTGAAAAAGCTCCAGTTCCACATGGCTTTTCTGCATTATACTACCAGAGTTGCTGAAATATTATTGGGTGGGATTTATTGGCAGCTGTTGAAGAATCTTGACGATCCAAAAATATGCTGAAATATTTTAACACTACAAATATTTCCATTATTCCAAAGATTAAGGATCCCCAAACATTTGCATATTTTTGACCAATCTCTTTGTGTAATTTATCTTATAATATTATCACTAAAGCCATATATTTGAGGATTCAACATCTTATTCCATGTATCATCTCTCCAGAACAAGGTGGTTTTGTCCCGAGAAGGGAAACCATGGAAGCGGCTCTTGTGGCTCATGAAGTTCTCCACTCTATTACTTCAAGTAATTCTTCAAATTTTATTATTAAACTGGATATGATGAAAGCCTATGATAGAGTTTGCTAGAAATTTTTACTTCAAGTACTTGATAAAATGGGCTTTTCCAAAAACTCATGTAAATGGATTAAGGCATGCATCTCAAGAGCTTGGTTTTCATTGATCATTAATGGTAAGCCCGTGGGTTTTTTTCCCTCTACATGAGGGATTAGATAGGGGTATCCTTTATCCATAATCCTTTTTATTATTATGGTTGAAGATTTTAGCAGGGCAATCTCACACCAGCATGTGTTACAGAAATGGAAAGGAGCTCTTATTTTAGGAACAAACATATCTATAACACATTCTCTTTTTGTGAATGATACTCTATTGTTTGGATTATCAGATGTCCAAGAAGCTCACCAAATTCTTTATACCCTTGATCTCTACTCAGTTGTGTCTGGCCAAGTTATTAATGCTCAAAAATCCAAGATTTACTTTTTCAATACTAAGAAGTTGGTTTTGGATAAAGTTAAACGGATCCTGGGATTCTCAGAAGATTTTCTTCCCTTAGTATACTTGGGTATTCCTTTTTTCATGGGTTCAAATAGATCTTCATATTGATCTTTGGTTATTCAGCGTATTCAGAGGAGAATTGCTTCTTGGAAAGTTAGATGGTTGTCATTGGCAGGAAAAATATTGCTAATCAAATCAGTTCTAGTTGCAATTCCTAATTATTTCAATGTTGTTCTCAAGATCCCTTCCAAAGTGTTACAAACAATTCAAAAATTGATTAAGGGTTTTCTTTGGTCGTGTAATTTGAATGAATCTCGTAAGATCCCACTCATTTCTTTGCAAGATATGTCACAAATTCCTAGTGCTGGAGGGGCAGGTATTCATGATCTATCCTTTAGAAATGAAGCTTTTGGTGGGAAATTGATTTGGCATATGTATTGTAAATCTCAGTCTAAGTGGTGTAAAATTATGCAGCAAAAATATCTTGATAATAATGATCCCTCTAGAATCCTCACTATCTCAAATCCTCCAAAAGGCTTGGTTATTTGGGACTTTATGATAGCTTCGTGCAAAATCATAGTTGACTTCATCTCTTGGGAAGTAAATAATGGTCTTAGTATTAACTTTTGGAATGATTCTTGGAATGGTCAAATTCCACTCTCTAAGAGTGGAATCTTAGTGAATGTTATCCAAGTTGCTGAGCTTCACTGGGGGTCTCAATTTTTTCATTATGTGGATCATGTCTGTGAATTTTCTAAGAAAATAGTTTGGAAAGATCCCATGAAGTTACCTCTATCACCTCAGGAAATCAATCAATTTCAACATATTTTGTCTTTTAGACAAGTTTTTTTCTCTGAAACCCAAGATCGAATTTTTTGGGCTCCAGCTAAGGATGGTAATTATTCAGTGAAAGAAGGGTACAAAATTTTGCAACATAATGGTCTGCAAAATCCTATTTCAAGAGCTTTCTCATTCTGTTGGAATCCAGTTGTTCTTCCTAAAGGTTGTTTTGCATGGTTAGCTCTTTAAAAAAGGATTTTAACTACTGACAGATTGAGCATATTAAATATTGCTCCTCCTTTTAAATGTGTTCTTTGTGAGGAGCATGAAGAGTCCATGGATCAGCTTTTTGTTAGATGTTCCTTTGCATCTCAATGTTGGTGCTTTATTTTGAGTAAACTCAATTATTATACTCCTTTGCCAAACAATCTTTGGGATCTCTTTCAAGCCTAACCAGTTCTTTATCAAATTCTTTGTTTGCAAATCTCTGGAAATGCATACCAACATTGGTTATTTTGGCTATTTGGTGGGAACGTAACAAGCATATTTTCTGAAAGGAATCACTCCCTCTGGACATTGTTTTGAATGGTATTGAAAAATCAATTTCAGAAGTGACTAATTCTAGTCTAAAAATGGTTAAAATCAACCTAATTATGACCCAATGGGATTCTCAAATTGTCCAAAAATGGAAACATTTGTTCATACCATATGGTTGGAAAATTAACTATTCCCCATCTTCTCTCTTACCTAGAAAGAATTTTTGGAGACCTCCAGCTTATGATTTTTGGAAGCTGAACTTTGATGGAGCTTCAAAATGAAATCCTAGCCCATCGGGTTTTGGAGCATGTACTAGAAATCCTTCTGGCCAGGTTGTGGCTATTACAGTTTCTCCTTTGCCTATTGACACTAATAATATTGCAGAGGCTCATGCACTGTTGGCTGGACTTATTCTAGCTAAACAAGGTTGTTTCCATAGGCTACATATAGAAGGGGATTCGTCAGTTATTATTGACGCTTCTATCCATAGGCGCATCATTTCTTGGAAACTAAATTTTTTCCTAATCAAATTTGGAGACTTCTTGATGAATGTCTCGATATTAGCATTTTGCATATTTATCAAGAAGGGAATAAAGTTGTAGATTTTTTATCAAATTTGGGTTGTGTGATGATTACTACTTCTACTCCTCACCCTTTGCCTTTTATTGAGAAATACAAGGTCCTTCAAAATCTTATTCAAGAAGACTTGGATGCATCTACATCTACCACTCAGCATCTGAAGTTCATATTTCATGTGCCGAGTAGATGCCATGGCTACCAAGTTTTGTGAACTATAATCAGATGTCCCTTAGTGTCGAGCTGACCAAGCTTTATCAGGTGCTGAGTAACTTTTATTGAGAAATACAAGGTCCTTCAAAATCTTTTTCAAGAAGACTTGGATGCATCTACATCTACCCACTCGGCATTTGAAGTTCATATTTCAAGTGCTGAGTAGATGCCTTAGCTGTCGAGCTTTCCCTTAGTGCCGAGCAGACCAAGCTTTATCAGGTGTCGAGTATGTTGTTTAGGTGCCAAGTAACTCAGATTTGCATTAAGTGTCAAGTTGTCTGGAGTTGTATCAAGTGTGAAGCTATCTAGAATTGTTTCAGGATGTCGAGTAATCCAAATTTGCATTTAGGTGCCGAGTTGTCCAGTGTAGTATCAAGTGTTGAGTTATCCAAGATTGTATCAGGAGCTGAGTTGTTCAGATTTGCTTCAGGTGCCAAATTTTTTAGTTGGTTGGTGTAGTGTTAGTTTGAGTTGTTCAGAATTATATCAGGTGTTGAGCTGGTTAGTTAGTGGTGCTGAGTGATGTAGAGCTGTATGTCATTTACTTGGTGAAGTGCTTGTTTGACATTATTTGTATTTGGTGTCGAGTTGTCCAGATTGGTTTCTGGTGCCGAGTTGTTCAGAATTATTTTAGGTACCAAGTGATGCAGAGCTGTACATTTTTTACCAAGTGAAAATTTGTATGTGCCAAGTTTGGTGCTAATTTCAAGGCTTTTAGTTGCCGAATAAGTGTTGAGTTTCCTTGGTAACAGAGTACATGTTAATAAATGTCACATGATTTACTCAGAAACATTTATGATGACATGATTTGCACAGTATATTTTAAGTGCTTCAATTCTGATTATTCCTTGATGACATTGAATTTTTTTATAATGGGATTTGATTTTCTCATGTGGCTAAATCTGAGTCATTAAAATACACTAGTGCCAGTACTTTTTTCAGCTCTTGCAAGGATGTTCTCTTGTGCGAACATAGATGGCTTTTAGCATGTTGCACTATATTATTTATTACATGAGGATTGAAATCTTTATTTACCTCGGCCTTCAGTTATTTTTTTGCAAGAATTCAATTTTGTCATCTGGTTACAAGATGAATTATGGGTGGGATATCGCTCAGGCTTGTGATATGTGTCACAAACAGCACCATGCCATCATGCCAAAGAATTTTTGTATTTGCTTATCTTCATCTTTGGAGGAAAAGGTGTTACCGAACATTATTATGGATGAAATGATGGATCAAATGTTTTTAATTTACTCAACCACAGTTCGAAGAGCTATTAAGCATATTATTGGTGAAGAGTTCTTTTGTTCTTCAACACTAATGTTTCTATATCCATCTCTGTTTATTTCAATTTTCCTTTCTAATGTAATGGATTTAATACAGTCACCTGATTTGCTTCAAACATTGGCCCACAAGGTAATCCATCCTCATTATCTAATTGATAATAAACTGATTTTGGCTATGCAAAAGTACGACTTATGGAATGGAGCGGCATTAGTTGGTGGTTTGTTCTCACATTATCAACATCTGCATAAATGTGAGTTTTTTGATATTTTTGAAGCAATTAAGAAAGCTATAGACACTAGCAACTTTAATTATTTGAAATATGCTTTGCCCTCTACACCAAATTTAATGGATGTTCACTTGGTGGAGTGTATTAATTTAGTAGGTCAGGCTTTGTTTGATTTATAGATGGATTCTACTACTTCAATTTCCAGGATATGAATGTAGCTTCAGTGTTGCCGATTGAACATAATTTTTGGGAATTAATTGATCAGGTTTACTTGGATTTGGACTGGAATCAAACTTCCTCAGAGTTTTGTACTGGCTTGGGCCCTCTTCCTAGTGAGTTAGGGTCACTTGGAGGTGGTTTTGGATCGGTTTGGATAGATTTGTAAGATCTGTGTTTTTTGCTTGGTCATTGTCATGAAGATAGTGCTTGGAGACTACCAAAATGCCATGACAATTTTTTTTTTGCGATGAGGTGGTAGTTGAAATACCTCTTGTATTTATTTGTTTAAACTATCTATACTTTTGTATATATTAGGGACGATGCTGGATTTTCTTCTCTGATTCTTTCCCAGTTGACCTCATTGAATCAAATTTTATAAAATAATAAAATAATATAGTGGCTTGCCACTTTTTTCTAAAAATATATCTATATATATATGTATATATACATATATATGTATATATAATACATATACATACATACACACACATATATATATATATACATATATATATGTGTGTGTGTCTATATGTATACATATATATATATATATATATACATACATACATACATACATACATACATACATACATACATACATACATACATACATGTATGTATGTATGTATGTATGTATATGTATATGTATATGTATATGTATAATACGCAAAGAGTAATCATTCTTGAGGCACCTATTTTCATACATACAATTAAGTGCTTACATTTATAAGGGCTATTTTTTGTTTCAATTAATTCAATTTAAATTATGATGATTAAATATCTTAAGATTATTGTGTGTGTGTGTGTGTGTGTGTGTAATTTATCTTATGAATAATATCAATTATGCTTTTGCTTGTAACTTACTAACTACAACAATTGATGTTTGTTTATATATCTAATTATTATTAACTTAGTATCCAACTCGTAGGACCTAATCAAACAATCGATCTGATTAAATTTCAATTATTATAGTTCTATGTAGTATGAAATACAATTTCATTTTTATTACAATAATATTAATAACAAATTTGGTTCATCTTATAAATGATTTTTTAATTAAATATACTAATTCATGACTTAGTATTATATTAAATGTAAATTTAACATGACAACCATTAGATCACAATTACTCAACGGTAATGGCATACAATGTATTTTGGAAAGCTTGGGAAAATAAACCCACATTTTGAAAAACCCTTATGAAAGTGTTACACATGTTTAGTGACCAGTGTGAGTGAAGTGTGACGCGAAATCTACATCATTGACAGCCTAAAAAAAAGGGGATGCTCAACGACCATTTGATGAACAAAGATCTGTTGATATTGTAGTCATGTTTTTTATTAGTGACACACACTTATTTAGATTGTAAGTATCTACTGAGCGTATTGTATAGTTAATAGAGTTAACCAAGCATTTCAGTATCTACCGAGTTCTATAGTTGCTACCAAATCCAAGGGATAGTATTCAATTTGTGTTGAGTAGTTTCTACCATAATGGTGATCAGCAGTGTAAACCAAGCTTCATAAGGTTTACCAAGTTCCTTGGTGCAAACCGAGTTGTGCAGTGCTTACCAAGTTCGCAATTACAATGATGTGAATCCAGTATTGATCAAGTCACTTAGTGTTAACCAATTGATTCAGTTTATACCAAGGTTGTAGTGCTAGCATTTACCGAGCTATGTAGTATGAATCAAGTGATTTAGTTTATATGTCGAGTTTCATAGTATTGACTGAGTCACCAGTGCAAACCAAGTTTAACACTACTTGGAAGTGATCAGTATGGACTGAATTTCTACATCTACCAAATGCATGATGATGTTGAGTATTGATTGTGGATGTTGAGTATCAGAAACTCATCGAGCTAGTCTTTGGAACTTGAGTTCCTACAATTTGGGCTGACTTTGTGTATTTTGTGTAAATTTGTATTGTGGCCGAATTTGTTGATTTGTAAATTGGATTGATATATATCTAATGTATTGTATCACATCCAAAATATAATAATATAGAAATGAAGTAAGAAGAAAATAGAGAAGAGCAGAAGTATGAAATACAAGGCTACAAGCAATATAAGGAGCAACAAAGATTTATATCACAACAAGGTGATCATTACACTCAAAGGAATCTTATTCAGCAAACCAAGTTGCAGATCAAAGATCAACCACTATTTCATCCTAACAAGTGGATCAGTTAAACCTTTTCATAAGGTAGACTTAACAATCTTTTTTAATCTCTTTACTAAGTGCATACTTTATTGTATGTTTGTAAATCCTTTTGCAAAGTGGACCTAGTAGTCCTTATTGCTCCTAATAGGATAAATCATAAGAATTGATCATTGTAAGCCTTAATAGGCCAACTTTATACTATAGTACTAAAGCTAGTGGGTATCATCCCCACCCCAGTTTTACTTTCTATTTGGAAGGTTTCTAGGTCACCAAATTGTGTGTCATAGTGTTATGAATGTTTTGATGTTTTTAGTTATTCATGCATACAATTGGTAATTAAGGATTAAGTTTTATAAGTTACTAATTCACCCCTCCCCTCTCAGTAACTTAGCATGTTATATATTTTTCCAAGAATTGGTATCAGAGCTTTGTGGTTCTCAAAGAAAAGTTTAACAACTTGAAAAAAGATCAGAGGCTATGGAAATATGCAGACTTGACAAGGGTATTGACAATGAAAATTTGGATTTGGAATTGGCTATTGGACAACTCAAGAAATCAAAGGAGCAACTCTCTTAATCTCTAAAAAGAAGAAAAGATCTTGCAACCCAGATGAATGACCAACTCTACATTGAAGAAAGAATTGAAGACATCCATTTGGCAAGCAATGTAGATGAAGTCAATGAAGGAATCAAAGAACTATTGGAAAAGAATGGCTCACTTCAAAAAGAAGTAAGAAAACTAAGAAAAGAGCAAGAAATTCAATTAGTATGATAATGTGAAGTCATGGAAGAGAAAAACAAGATAAAATAAGAAATAGAAGGAAAGAACAATGAAATTCAGCACCTATCCCTTCAACAAGTAGACTTTAGTAATTAGCTCACCAATGCAAATGAAGAAATCATGAATCTAAGATCAGAGAATGAAAGATTACAAAGTGATCTAAACACTAAAAAGAAAACCAATGAGAGGATGATGAAATCTCAAGCAAACATGGATCAACTAAATGAGAAAAGTCATTATAGATAGAAAGGAAAAGCAGGATTTGGATCTACAGAAGAAGGTGATTCATCCAAGCAAGGAGATCAAAAGAATCAAAGAGCTACTTGTAGTCACTGTGGTAAGATAGGTCATACATCAAACAAATGTTGGAGCAATGGAAAAGAAAAATTCAATGGAAAATGCTACAATTACAATCAGCATGGTCATAGAGCTAATGAATGCAAAGAGAAACCTAAATTTGAAGGCAAATTTTACAAATGCAAGAAGCATGGGCACAAATTCTCAGAATGCAAAACTAAAATATTGAACCCAACAAACTAGATTGTAAAGTTATGTTTGGTTGGGACTATAAAACTTGGTGCAAATGTCATACCTGTGGAGAATTTGGACACATTGGAATAAATTGTATAAAACATCACATGAGGACAAGAGACACCACTAGAATATCTTTTATTTGTTGAAAAATTGGTCATCTTGCCAAGAACTATATGAATATTGGAAGAATTGAAGATGAAAAAAAGGAAAAAGTTGGTAACATCAGAAAGCAGATGAGACAACAATGGATTCCAAAATATTCTAAGAATGCAAGTCTGAAAAATAATGAACATGTCACTTAAGAATTCGGTGACTCAAGTATTTCCACTTGATTTCTCAAGGAGAACTAGAACTAGGATTCTAAAGAATATATCTCACATCAGTTCCAGTCAATAAAATGAAAGATCCATATCAGAATTCAAGATGCAAAGGGATCACCGAGCATTCAAAGATACCAATCATTATCGAATGAGGTCGAGTTGCAATCCTTATTGAGTGAGGTTAGGTTGCAAGACTCTATCAAGAAAGGTCAGGAGTAACTAAGTTTTGTATGGAGACCTAGTCATGGATGACTCTACCAAGCATTCAATACAAGCAAAGTGGAGACCGGTCTGTCATTTGAGTGAACAATCATACCAAGCATTTATGGAAATCAAAAGGAAAATTTTGATAAAGGATGAAATCGAATTCATTTTTCACTGAAATTTTTTCAGAGCTATTTGTGCAAGCGATTTCTAAGCATCCAAGCAATCTGAGAAAATCATTGTTGGATATTTTTGTGTCTTTGAAAACTCTACCAAGTGAAATGGCATCCACCACCAAAAAATCAAAGAAAGGATTTGATATGTTAGTTCGAGGCATGGAATGGAAAGCACCAGACTTTAAGTTAAGCCCTACCATCAGGAAAACCCTAGATCCGAGCAAAGCTCAATCGCAAATACCACCAAAGGTATTGTTGATCAATAACATTCATTCACATTTCAGTTGTATTATTCAAGATATTAGAACATTAGAAATGGATGAAACCCTGGAGAAGCTATGTGTGAATGGTGTGTTAAAACCTAAGCATCAACACCTTGAAGTGAAAGGTTTAACTCACATTCTACGTATGCCATGGGATTTCTAGATCAAATGGATAAGATTCATTCTTAGTCATTGCATAATGGTTAGTTATGGTTAGAACAACCTATTTTGATAACCAAGAAGATGATCGATAGGATCATTGGTCTTCCTATGTTGACAAAAGGTAAAACGACCAAAAGCCTAAGTTGGGTTGAGCTTGAAAAGAAAACCTTGTCGAGTGAGATGGAAGGGGAATGGAGATCAGTTCTATTACAAATATGGAATTGAAATTTAGAATTCATGTAATTGCACACACAATATATAGCTCCAATTGAGTCAACAATGTATCATGCGAAGCAATAGATCTCGCATACAAAGTAGTCAAGAATAACATATCACTTGACCTTGTTGAGTTGATGTAGTTCAACAAGAATATGGAAAGTATAAGAGCTTCAAAGAACAATCCTTGTAAGTTTGGTTCACTCTTAACCTATCTATTTTTCTATGTGCAAAATTTTTTCCCATCTAAACGTACAGTCGTATGGAGGAAGGATGTACCTATTCTTTATCAGATTAATGAGTATATAGCTACAATGGGAGAAAACTATGTGAGTATTATGGATAATTACTTTGATACATTTAAAGACAAGATGAATAACCAATTCAAGATACCCAAGAAACTTGTTGATGATTAAAAAGATGATGTTTGTTTCATGGTTGATAGTGAAAAAGTGTATATTTAGGTAGTTAGACCGAGATTTGTATGGGTTAAGCCTCTAGGTTATGAGGTTAACATTGATGAAACCAAGGACATTATTGAAGCATTGATTAATGATCCTATTGACCCTAAAGCTACATAATTTGGCACCTATGATGAAGCAAAGGCTAGAATAGAACTTGAAATAAAACTCCCTCAGGCAGTCAACAAAGGGAAGAAGAGAATTACAAAATTAAAAACTAGCTCCACTCTTTTGTTAACTAAAGAAAAAGGAGATGACATCAAGGATGATGAAGCAAAAGGTGAAGAGAAATCAAAGGAAGAAGAGCCAATAAAGAAGAAAGGTAAGGTTATAATAACCAAGCCTGCTAAACCATCTACTATTGTATTTACAAGGAGGGCATCTAGGAAGAAACTTGATAAAGAAGGAGGAGATGTGATCTTTAAGAGACCTCCACCTACCTTTCAGGAAAGTTTGAACGAAATGGACTTAGGAGTCTTCATAACAAACTTTAAATCACTAAAGTATGAGAGTAGGACTGCAGAGGAACAAAAGCAAATAGAAGACATGATAATGTCTAAAATGGGTAAGTGGAAATATTCCCCAGACCAGCTTGTTCGACAAATTCTGAGTGATCTAATGGAGAAGATCAAGCCAAGATGGGAAAATGCTATGAAAACTGCTAAGGACATATATGAGTAGACCTCGAGGCAACTCATGCCAAGTTTTCTGAGTTTGAATGATAGGGAAGTAAAAGAATCATAAAAGAAGAATGAAGAAAAGCTTACCTTGAGATTCAACACTTGTCTTATATTGATAAATGACATTGAACATGTTGTAAGGAATGCCACCAACACATGGAAGAACATTTTCAATCTTCACAAGAAAAGTGATTTTGTGGTTCATGTCAATGAAAAGGATGAAGATGATGATGAACTTGAAAAAGATGAGGAAATTGATAATGAAGAAGTTACACATTATGAAAATGTAGATGATGAGGAAGAGGTACATGGATAAGAAGCTATCAAGGAAGATTTACCTAATGTTCAAAACATAGAGGAGACCAACCCTAAGAAAATTATAGCAACAGTCATAGCTTCACTTCCTCATTCTCTAAGTGAGACATTGAAAACATCAAGCCCAGAGAAAGCCACTACAAGATTGATTGTGTCAAACACTGTAAGTACAAACACTCAATCAGTTTTTGCACCTGTTCAGCTCAATACTTCATTAATAGAAGTAACAAGCACTTCATCTACCAAGTAGTCAACACTTCCCTCTATCTCAGTTTTGGTTACATGAGGTATTTCAATAATTGGTATTTCAACAAAAAAAAGTGCATTACCTACTTTTGCAACTAGTCCTACTATCTCTATCATTGTTTCCATTCCTAGCATGCAAATAATAAGTGCAAGGATAGTTGAGAGCAAGCTTCAACCGAGTAAAAAAAAATTGAATAAAGGCAAAGAAAAAGAAGAAGAAATTGATCATGATGAGGAGATTGTTATTCCAAATTGGGGCATCTCTATTCTTAACCCTGATCAAATGCAAATATTTGGAGAATTTATTTAGAAGAAATCTAAGCAACAAAGGCTTATAGAAGAGAGAAAAAAATAATTTCAAATATTTGAAGATGCAAAGAATATCCTAGCAAAGGCACTAAACACAGAGGTTGAAACTTCTCAACCAATTTTGATTCAGTTAGCAGAGGTAGTCCAAAAATTCAACGAAGATTTGAATGGACATGAGAAATTGCTGCAGAGAGTAGAGAAGAAATTTCAAAATAAAGTTTTGGAACTTATTGTTCTTTAGAATAACTAAGAGGGGGGGGGGGGGGGGGGGGGTGGTTGAATCAGGTATTCAAGGTCCAAATGTCCTATTCAAACTTTTCACTAAGTGTAGTGAACCCATTCAACCATTCATTCATCCAAGCTTTAACTTTATTAATCAACAAGTTACTATAAATCAACATGCAAGCATAACACATAAGAAATCAACACATGACACAGTGATTTACATGGAAACCCAATTTGGGAAAAACCACCAGTAACATGCTACTCAATTCTCACTCTTCTAAAGTGATGCCCTATTAAAGGCTTACAACACACTATTAAATGTGACATTGTAAGATGATTTAGCCACCCTGTTAGAAGTGAGCCTAGTTAGAGGACTTTAGAACATTCACTTGGAATGACACCCTATTAAAGGATTTACAAATGGCTGTTAGGCCAACCTAAGTGCATAGGATTTTAAAATTTAATACAATTTCTAGAAAGTATTAGAAAATCTTGACCTGACTACAAAATACAACTTATCTTGCAGATCTCAGATCACTTCTCAACCCATACCCTTGCCTGGCCTTCAATCTCTGCAACTCTTGACAGCTTGTCCTTCTTTCAAGCTTTGTCACCTTGAGTCTCCACACTGAATGTACTAGTGTAATCATCTCTTCATGACCACTCATAGAAGCAGAGCCTTTGTGCTCTTCCTTCTCCTAGATGTCTCCCCCTTAACACCCTTCTAAATACTTCATAGATTTGGCTCTTCAGCAGCAACAGTATCAGTAGCTCTTTGCTTCTTGGTCTATGACTTCTTAAATAGAAGCCTCAGAGTACCTTTTCCCACTCGATTCTTCCAATTTTCAATTTCAATTCGCATGAATAAGGTAGGATTCATGGCATCTAACCCATATTTTGTTTCCTCTAGAAACTTCTTGAATAATCCTTTTATAATTTGCTCAAAAATGGTTTACATAGGATTCTGTACCACCAAATCGTCATCCTTATCTTCCAACTCATTCAAAAAATTCAATGTAACCACTATGTCAGCTTAGATTTGGCGAATCTTCATCTTTTGAAATAATGCAGCAGCTTGATGCTATTAAAATACTGGTGCTTGGCACATACTGTGTTGCTCGGCATCAACTGTGTTTTTTCTTATGCTCGGCACCTGAAGATCTCTTGGCACCAATTAAATTTTTTTTTATGCTTGACACTTGATCTTCACTCGGCACACGAAGATCACTTGGCACACACTAGAAATTTCTGTTACTCAGCTTCTACTAAGAATTTTCTCAGCTTCAACTAACTTGCTCGGCACCCACTTATGATCTTAGTTTAAGATTTGCAGTCAAACTTGTTACAACTTCTTCCTCCAATATTTATAAGTGTGACCAACCTCTATATCCTTGATTATGTCATCAATACATTACTTAACCATTGTCTTAACCGATTCTTGCACTTCATTACAAAATCATAACTCAACCTTTCCCTTAGGTGCTCTTGTTACATCTTGTTGATCAAATCCTCTTTATCAATCAACTTAGTGATAGTACTTGGATCTTATAAGAAAATATCATCCCTAAAAATAGTAGGTTTGACATCAATGACAAAACAATGATTGAAAACATTCTTTTACAATAATCTCCCTCTTTGATCTTCAACAACAATGAGCTTTTCAATCAGATTTCCAACAATCTCCCTCTTTGGCATTGATGGCAAACCAAACTAATCAACAATCAAACTAAACTATTCAACCAAATGCTAGCTAGGTTAGAACAGTGAGTCAAATTCCAAAAAGTAAATTGTAACATCACACCTCCTTTTACTATTCTAATTGTTTCATTTCAGCTTCTCCCTCTTTGTTGTCGTATCCTTGTTCTTTGTCTTTCTTCCTCAATATTGCTCAACTTCTACTATTCTTATCAACATATTACAACTGTTGCCCCCATTTGCCGTTGCACCAAAAGCCATGACTGTTAGTGAACATGGAACACCACATAATTAACCACTTGTGGGCAGGGGAGCGCGTCGCATCACCCAACAATCTCCCCCTCGACGCGCATACCAGGTGCTTACGCGGGTCGGGATGGCACCGGGGAGATTTGAACCCATGACCAGGCCAAAACATTGCACACATTGCATAATATTGTTATTTTATTATTTTATTTTATTATGTAATGTTGTACCTAGATGGACGTGCAACATGTAAAGATTCTCATAGAATATTCTTGATGAGTTGTATTGTAACATTGTAAAAATATTTCATGTAATTATTTAATATTGGGGAAAAGAATTAAATGCCCAATATTAAATGTGGGGTCAGTGGGTTAGGTAGCACATGGTTTTAGCACATGGTTTATGTAATACCACTTAGTGGTTTTGTGGGACTTGCTACTATATAAGAAGCCACGAGGGTAGTTGTTGTAGAGAGAGAGAGAGAGTGGCAAGGAGAAGACAAAAGGCAAGAGTCGAGCGGGACAAGGCTTGATAGATTAGCCAAGGGAGCATTTGTGAAGGTTGAAAGCATGGCATGGGATGTGTGGATTCATGCTTGTTCACATAGTTTGCTCAGTTGTGGCTATGGCCATGAAGGCTTCCATGGATGTATGGCAATGGTATTTTTTGCTGAATAATACATGGTGATGGATGCTTTTGGAGGCTGGGTTTTTCCCTCAATGAGGGTTTCCCAGGGTATATCTTGTGTCACAATTTTGTGGGTATGTTGTCTATTCTCTTGCATGTGGATTTTAATTTCCTGTTTATTTCAGATCTATTATGGGTTATGTGGAAACGGTTATATTCTTTGTTGCCAAGTTTCCTTACAACAACTACTCCTTCTATCTTCTTTGATAATTTATAAATACCTTCTCCCTCTTTTCTGATTCTTTATCTTCAACAATTGTTGATCAATTGTCTACTTCTCCCTCTTTGACAATAACGCCAAAGACATATTAGCATCTTTAATATGCAAGTGTAGCTTTACATGCTCATCTAATTTTTCCCTATGTCACCTTGTTTGTGACTGATCTAGAATTTTAGCATTTTTGTTACTTTAGGTATGGATCCCAAATTAAACATCCTCTGCATCAATGTATAAAATCTTCAACATTCATCTTGTTTGATGCAGGGCATACTTGTTTTTTGGTTCAAGTAGCCTTAGCTAGGGGTATCACCCCTAACTTACCTCTAAGATACTCAAAAGCATCTTTTGATAGTGCTTTTGTGAAGATATCAGTAATTTGTTCCTTTGAGCTAACATATTCTATCTTCACTTGTTTGTCTTCCACCAGCTCTCCTACATAGTGATATTTGATTGCAATATGCTTAGTTTTAGCATGCATTACTAGATTCTTTGATATATTAATGGCACTTGTATTATCACAATAAAGTGTCACAGGCTCAATTACCTCTTCCTTAATACCTTGTAGCAAATGTTTGATCCATACAATATTGGTGCAATTTGTAGCAGCTACCACATATTCAACTTCAGCAATGGACTATGAGGTGCAGCTTTGCTTTTTGCTGATCCAAGTAATCAAACATTTTCCTAAGAAAAGTGCTCCTCCACTGGTGCTTTTTCTATCATCAATATTACCTCCCCACTATGCATCAGTGTAGGCTTTCAATTCAAACTTCTCATTCCTCTTGTAGTATAAACCAAAGTCATCAGTTCCTTTTAGGTATCTCAATATTCTTTTCACTACCATTAAGTGATTTTCTCTTGGATTTTCAGAAAATCTTGCTACTATTCCAACAACTAATGCAATGTTTGTTCTACTATATACAACATAGTTGAGCTTTCCAATCATTGACCTATACAATGTCTAATTTACTTCAACAGACTCATCATTCTTGGATAGTTAATGGCCCGTTGCCATTGGTGTGTTGACTGGATTTGAGTCTTCTAGCCCAAATGTTTTGAGTACTTCCTTGATGTATTTGGATTGGGTCACAAATGTGCCATGATTTAACTAATGCACTTGTAATCCAAAAAAGAATTTGATTTCTCCAAACATTGACATCTCAAATTCATGCTTCATTTAATCAAAAAAATCTTGCATAAAACATCTTTTCCTCCAAATATTATATCATTAACAAATATTTTTGATATCAAATTGTCTTTACCTTCTTCAACTTTGATATACAAGTTGTTGTTGTCATCTTTTCTTTCAAATCCTATCTTCACAAGATATTTGTGCAACCTCTCATACCATGCTCTAGGTGCTTGCTTCAATCCATAAAGTGCTTTGTGTAGCTTGCAGACCATGTCCTTGTTCTTCTCATCAACAAATCCCTCTGGTTGTTCTATGTAAACTTCCTCTTCTAGTATACAATTCAGAAAAGAAAACTTCACATCCATCTGGTAGACTTTGAAAAATTTATATGCAGCATATCCAAGTAATGTTCTTACTCCTTCCATTCTTGCAACAGGGGCAAATGTCTCTCCATAATCCAATCCTTCTTCTTGTGCATAGCCTTAGCAAACTAGTCTGGCTTTGTTTCTTGTTATCTCTCCATTCTCATCAAGTTTGTTTCTAAACACCCATTTTGTACCAATCACATTCTTATCAACTGGTCTAGGAACTAGAGACCATGTTTTGTTCTTCTCAATTTTATCTATCTCTTCTTTCATGGCTTTATACCAATCATCATCTTGTAGTGCATCTTTCACTATTTTGGGTTCAACCTTGCTCAACAGACATGATTTTCTTCTGAGCCTATTCCTTGTCATTGGTCTGACATCCTTGTCACCAATGATTTGATCTACAAGGTGATGTTTTCTCACATACTTGGCTAATATGGGTTCAGTTCTTCTTTCCATGTTTGATCCTTCAGCTTTAGAGTCATTTTTTTCTTCTTCATTTGGCATTTCATCATTCCTTTCTTGCATGTTGTTTTTAGAATTAGAATGCACATTTTTTTCATTTTGCAACTCAGCTTCTAAATTTAGCTCGACATTCACAGGCTAAGACTCGGCAGAAACTAAAGTTTGTTGTTGATTCCCAACTTAATTTGCAGCATTGTCTTCAACTGTCATTCTTTTATAGAAGTATACAAAGGATCTATAATCCTCTAGTTGCTTTGACTCATCAACCTGAACTTCTACATACTCATCAAAATTTACATTTGTACTCTCCACAACTTTTTTAGTGTTAGTATTCAAACACTTATATGCCTTATTTCTAGTGGAGTAACCAAGGGATATGCCTTCATCACTTTTTGCATCACATTTTTCATTTCTTGTATCTTTTAGAATATAGCATTTACAACCAAGTAGTTAGAAATGTTTAACATTAGGTGAATGACCATAACATAATTCAAAAGGTGTTGCATTAATACGTTTCTTGACTTGAACTCTATTCAGTGTGTAGACTACAGTACTTACAGCTTCTCTCCAGTACTTTAGTGCAACATTTTTCTCCATCATCAAGGTTCTAGCACAGTCAATTACTGACCTATTCCTCCTTTCAGTAATACCATTCTATGGTGGAGTTCTTGGTGCTTATGTTTGCCTTTTAATACCTTTGTTATTGTAGAATATTTCAAACTCTCTTGATGTGAACTCACTTCCTCTATCTGACCTTAGGCATTTTAGGTTCTTTTTTGTTTCTTTCTCAACTCTAGCCAAATACCACTTAAAAAATTGGAATGCATCAATTTTTTTCTTTAAGAACATAGCAGTCATCATCCTAAAGTAGTCATCTACAAGTAGCATTGTGTATCAGTCTCCTAGGTAGCTTTGCACTTCTATTAGGCCACATAAGTCTGTATGGACTAACTCTAGTACTTCTTTGGAAGTGTATGTTTTTCTTTTGAAACTAGACTTAATCATCTTTCCTAGTTGACATTGTTTGCACATTGTGTTTTCAAGTTTCTTCAACTTGGGAAACCCTCTAACCTTTTTCTTCTTGCTAATGCTAATCAGATTACCAAAGTTAACATGACATAGCCTTTTGTGCTACAACCACACATCATCAAGTCTAACAACAAGACATGTTGCATCTTCCATATCTAGGTAAAATAGATTACTTCTAGTTTGTTCACCTTTTCCTATCAAATTTCCATTAGTGTCATAGATCTTGGTAGTTTTGTTTCCAAATTCAACTTTGCAACCTACATTGCCTAACTGTGATACACTCAACAAGTTGTAGTTCAATCCTTCAACATAGTATGCATTATCACATGAAATTTTCTCTAAAATTTTTATAGAGCCTTTTCTTTTGATTTGACATGGGGCATCATTACCAAATCTAATACTATTTCCATCATATTGAGTAAAGGTAATGAACTTACTTTTATCTCCTGTCATGTGATGTGAGCATCCACTGTCTATGATCCACTTGTCATTCGTTTTCACACAAGTAACCAATGTTGTTGCTACATAGACTACTTCATCATCATTTTTATCAGAGTCTTCTTCAACAATGTAGTATCCCTTGCCTTTCTCTTTGTTGTCATCTTCTCTTTTGTTCCTGTACTTTTTTCCTTCTTTGTAGTTCTTCTTCTATGGACATCTTGCAGCTAGATGACCTACTTCATTGTAATTGAAACATATGATAGGGATCTTACCTTTGAATTTTCCTTTACCTCTATGGAATCTTCTAGCCAGTAGTGCTTCTAACTATTCCACATCTTCCTCATCTGTGTTGCTATCACTGGATGCATGTTTTCATTTTCTTCTTTTCTTACTTGATGTGTCCTCCTTAGTATCTTTTATTGTCATCTTTTCCTTGAAAGTATATTCAAGGTTCTTAGGTCTATAGTTGTCAAAATTGGATAGCTCAAATGCAATAAGTCTTCCAACTATTCCTTCAAAGGTTAATGTATTCCCTTGTAAACACCTCAGCTCTTGGATGGCTGAAACTCTAATAGCATAGATAGGGAGCAAAGTTCTTAAGTATTTGCACTCACCACTTCTTGCATAGATAGGGAGCTATTTCTTCTTCCAATTGTCCACCTAGAATTCTTATTGCACTCACCACTTCTTTCATTCTTGCAGCATATTGAGTAGCATTTTGACCTTCTTCCATATTCATGTCATCAAACTTTCCTCTTAGGCTTTTTCTCTTTTCTTTTTGGACATTATGATCTCCTCCATAGATTTTTGAAAAGGTTTTCCACATTTTAAATGCAATGTCACAATATTTGATGTCATCATATTCTGCATAGCTAAGTGCAGAGGCAATCTCCAACATTGCTTGGTTATGCTCCTTCTTTTTATTCAAATCATCTGCAGTAAGAGGTCCTGTTAGAGTTACATGTTATGTTCTAATTTAAGTTTGTACATAGTCACCTTTTGATCCAAGGTGCAATTTCATCAGACTCTGCCATGTAGCAAAGTTTTCTTTGTTGAGCTTGGGAACTTCTCTCTTGGATATCTTGATCTTCTTGTGTCTAGTACCTTGAAACTAAATCAGCAGATGGCTCTGATACCAGTTGTTGGAATTGCTTTAGAATAACTAAGAGGGGATGGGGTGAATCAATTATCCAAGGTCCAAATGTCCTATTCAAACTTTTCACTAAGTGTAGTGAACCCATTCAACCATTCATTCATCCAAGCTTTAACTTTTCTAATCAACAACTTACTGTAAATCAACATGCAAGCATAACAC